>JADRCD010207276.1:10130-29108 GCA_019843815.1 Montemys delectorum
GAGAGAGAGAGAGAGAGAGAGAGAGAGAGAGAGAGAGAGAGAGAGAGAGAGAGAGAGAGAGAGAGAGAGAAAGAAAGAGAGACAGAGAGAGAGAGAGACAGAGAGAGAGAGAGTATACATACAAATACAGTATACAGAGAGACATAGAGACAGAGACAGACACACACATATACAGACAGAGAGAGAGAATACATGCAAATACAGTATACAGAGAGACATAGAAACAGACACAGACACACATATACACACACACACACACACAGAGAGAGAGAGAGAGAGAGAGAGAGAGAGAGAGAGAGAGAGAGAGAGGGAGAGAGAGAGAAAGAGAACACAAACACAATATATAGAAAAACAGAGACAGACAGAAACAGACACACACACACATACACACACACATACCTTCCTCTGTTATTTGGTCATAAGGTATAACAATTTCTATAGGACACATTTTTTATTTTTCTCAGACACTAATTGAACAGCCTTTTGCTAGATTTCTTTAGGTACTAGAAGTTCTTCTTTGAACTATCCTCCCTTTTCCTTTGTGCTGTATAGAGAGACATGAGAGTAAGTGGTCTGACCCCAGGAGTCAGAATATCTAGGTTTGAATCTTATGTATGCAAGTTATTAGTTCTGTGGCACTGTATGTGCTGCCCAGTTTCTGTGAACATTCTTCTCCCATTCTGTAAGATAAAGGTTGATAACAGTTTGGGGATGGTAAACAGTCAAACGATAGCCTGTGCCTGGCAGGTGCAGACAGAATAAATGATGTTACCAAAGACCTTGGTTAGAATGACATAATTAGAGTTAGGTACTAGGGGTGGGGCAGGTTAGCAGGACATAGTTAAGAAAGGATGACATGAGTGGCTGTAGCAATTGTATAACTGTGAAGGGACAACTGAACAGCCTTTTCATCTTTTTAATCCCAAGCCCTGTGGCATAACCTAGCATGAAAAAAACATTTCATTCAATGGTTAAAATTCTGTGGCGATTCATAGAGTCATTTACATAGGCTTTGGATATTCATTAAAACTAACTTTTACATTCAAAAGATTATTGGGAACAAAACTGTGTTCCCATGTTGCTCTAATACACTTGCCCAGAGTGTTCACAGCACCGTTAGAACAACTAAGTGATGGATTAGAAGTAACAGCACATTGTGGGGGTCTTGTTGGTCCCCACATTAACTCTTTGTCACTGTTTCAAATAATTCCTGATGCTAGGAATATAAGGTAGATCCTGCAAGAGTTGAACATTTACCTGTGGGCTCTGAAGATCAACAACAATGGCCTCCTCCATCTTCAGAGCCCCTTGGGTTTGTCCATACTGTTCTTTCCATGATGTTTTGACATGCATAACTGATAAGAACTCTGAAGATTGGTAAAGATCTTTTCCCAATCTGTTGGTTGCCATTTTGTCCTATTGACAGCGTCCTTTGCCTTACAGAAGCTTTGCAATTTTATGATATCCCATTTGTCAATTCTTGATCTTAGTGCATAGCTATTGGTGTTCTGTTCAGGAAATTTTTCCCTGTGTTCATGTGCTCAAGGCTCTTCCCCATGTTCTTTTCTATTAGTTTCAGTGTATCTGGTTTTATGTGAAGGTCCTTGATCCACTTGGACTTGATCTTTGTACAAGGAGATAAGAATGGATCGACTTGCTTTCTTCTACATACTAACCGCCAGTTGAACCAACATTTGTTGAAAATGCTGCCTTTTTTGCACTGGATGGATTTAGCTCCTTTGCCATAGATCAAGTGACCATAGGTGCACGGGTTCATTTCTGGGTCTTCAATTCTATTCCATTGATCAACCTGCCTGTTACTGTACCAATCCTTCTTAGAAGGGTGAACAAAATAGCCATGGAAGGAGTTGTAGAGACAAAGTGTGGAGCAGAGCCTGAACGAAGGACAATCCAGAGACTGCCCCACCTGGGGATCCTTCTCGTATACAATCACCAAACCCAGACACTATTGTGGATACCAGCAAGTGCTGGCTGACAGGAGCCTGATATAGTTGTCTCCTGAGAGGCTCTGAAAGTACCTGACTAATACAGAAGTAGAGGCTCACAGCCATCCACTGGACTGAGCACAGGGTCCCCAATGAAGGAGCTAGAGAAAGGACCCAAGGAGCTGAAGAGGTTTGCAGCCCCATAAGAGGAACAATATGAACTAACTAGTACCCTCAAAACTCCCAGGGACTAAACCACCAACCAAAGAGTACACATGGTGGGACTCATGGCTCCAGCTGCATATGTAGCAGAGGATGGCCTAGTCGGTCATCAATGGGAGGAGAGGCCCTTGGTCATGTGAAGGCTCTATGCCCCAGTGTAGGGGAATGCCAGGGCCAGTAGGAAGGAGAGGGTGGGTTGGTGAGCAGGGGGAGAGGGAAGGGAACAGGGTTTTTTTTCTGAGGGGAAACCAGGAAAGAGGATAACATTTGAAATGTAAATAAAGAAGATATCTATTAATTAAAAAAAAAAACTTCTATAAAGATGAGAAGGGGAATGACACCCATGTAAAGCAGACTCATTAGCCAGTTAATTCAGCTTAAAATTCAGAATTCTCAATTGCCTGGGTGGCTTCTAAGACCCAGGTAGAGAACCTGGTGATGGATGTTCAGAGATACGAGTTTTCATAAAATTTTCCAATGAGACGACCTTTGTGTTGTGTGAATTAGAGTATCCCAAACGAGTTTCCTACTGCATTCTGATGATGTTGATGATGATTAGAGGCTCATGCTATTGTCTTTTGGAAGTACTGATGGAAGCTTTGTACAGTAGTAACTGTGTTCTCTGCTACTCCACTTGTTCCTAATATCCCTTAGACAGTTACTAACAGTGACCATCTATAGATAGTAGCCAGTACTGTAAAACAAGGTATTAGAAAGAACAAATCCTGTAAATTTGACTTAAGCTGCAAGTGAGGACCAGAAGCATCTGAAACAATGTTTCCTTCTTTCCTATTGTAGTATTTTTATTGATTATGTATTTATTTATTATTTATCAATAAATTTATTGATTATTTTACTGGAATTCCCCATAATGTGCCCAATCATACTCACTTCCCATTCCTCCTGGATCTCCCCCCCCCCCCCCTGCTTGTGACCCCCCCCCCCCCAAAACAAAACAAAAACACAAGTCCAGTTTGTGTTCCCCACATACTCACTGGAACAGAGTCAATCTCCCAGTGGCCAGCCCCTTAAAGAAAACTGAATCCTTCTCCGCCCCTGCACCACCCAGATGCTCTCAGTTGTGGAGAGCTATACACCAGGATCATTATCACAATTTTTTGTATGTTTTTCCCCAATAATTAAAATGTTTTTATTTATTTTTACATCCCGATCACAGACCCCCTCTCTCCTTTCTTCCTAGTGCCCACCTTCTCAAACCCCTCCCATTCTCAGAGAATGGGAGCCCCTTTTGGTACCACCTTACTCTGGGACATCCTCTCTAATTCAGGATGAACTAGGCAGTCTAGGCAGGGGACAGAGACTAAGACAGCCATTTGCTCCTCTTCTTAGGGGACCCAAATGAAAACCAAGTTGCACATTTGCAAAAATATGTAAGGGCTTAGGTCTAATTCCTGAATGTTTTCTGGTTGATGACTCTGTGAGTACCAGGTTAGTTGACTGTAGGTCTTCTTGTGGTGTCCTTGACCCCTCCGGCTTGCTTACTTCTATCACTCACTCTTCCACAATACTTCCAGAGCTCTGCCTAATGTCTGGCTGTGGGTCTCTCCATTATCACAATTTTCAAGAGTTCTCTTAGATGCCTTCCTGTCTAGGCTGTCACTTCAGTAGGGTAGGAGTTGTCACAAGAACCTTCTATGTCCCTCTTTCTCAACTGTGAGTCCACAGTCATCAATCTCCCTGCAAAAGTAGCTTCTTTGCCTTACAGTCAATGGGAGCACAGGTCATGAACTTCCACATGCTTTCTTTTTTTTTTTTTTTTTTGTTTTTTTTCGGGTTTTTTTTTTTTTTTTTTTTTTGGGGGGTTTTTTGGTTTTTTTTTTTTTTTGGTTTTTTCGAGACAGGGTTTCTCTGTGTAGCCTTGGCTGTCCTGGAACTCACTCTGTAGACCAGGCTGGCCTTGAACTCAGAAATCTGCCTGCCTCTGCCTCCCAAGTGCTGGGATTAAAGGCGTGCGCTACCACCACCCGGCCACATGCTTTCTAGTGACAGCAAGGACCACAGGAATCCATGTTTCTTGACATGAGCTCTACCTGCCTGCTTGATGATCTTTTACAGACTCATGAGTTGGGAACTTAGCTAGAAATCAAATTCATCTTTATTGCCAGTAAATTCTAATTGAAATTTAATATTCTTTCAACTGTGAATAGAAAATTCCAATCTCAATAACATTAGCAGTTCTTGTGATTTTTGCCACTAGGAAAAGTTGCAAATATTTTCATATCACATAAAGTTGTTGGCGAATACCTGTAAATATAATTTATGCTCAGTGTTGCTCTAAAGCTTGGTAATTATAACGCTGCCACTAGAACCTTAGCATTTGAGAAAAATCACATATTATTCTAATACGATGACTTCTTAAATGTTTTGCTTAGTTTTTCTTTATGTTATCAATATTCTTTTTTTAGCCTGTGCATTCACTACATGGATTTAATAGCAGTATTCTGTGAAGAATCTACAGAGGTACCAAACTGCCAATAATGATCAAGACAAAAGAAAAAAAAATACTTGCTTGCTTCCATTTTACAGAGAAAAGGCCAGAGATTCTGTACCTACTCCACCTTCACACAGCCAACAAATTCCAGAAAAGCATACACAAAACAACAATTTAAAATATTAGGCAAAGACAATGCAAGACAATCTGAGCTTCCAAAAAGAAAACAAGAAACAGATGCGCTGAGCCTATGATTGTCTCAGCTTTCCACCCCATGAGTAGAAAGGCAATCGATTCTCATATGATCACAGCATTTCCTGGCACTTGAGAAATGGATCTTAGAAGTCAAGGATCCCCAAATGGCTAGAATTTGTGAAGCAGAGAAAGAGAGAGAGAAAAGAGAAAGGAAAGCGAGGGGAGAGGGAAAGAGCTATTTGGTGTTCCAAGTAATCATCATACATGTAAGGAAATCATTTATATCTTGAGCAAGAACCAGGAACTAGAGAAAGCATCACGAGAATTCACAGAGGGCTGCGGGCAATTAGTTGTTTTAGGCAAAAGTAGAAAGTCTTTGTAAAACAGGAGGCATTGAATAAACAATGGACAACTATGTTGTCTAGGAATCGGACAAAAATGAGTCTTAACTGCTCCAGCCCCCCAAAACAAAGTGTACAGGCAAATATTGAAAACCTTTCCTAATAATTCATTTCAATTTCAGAATATACCTTAAAACATGATAAAAGATACAAATAGTCCCAATATATGAATTTCAAATATCAAACATATAATAAAAATTATCCACATATGCAAAGTAGCATGACAATACAACCATTTTCAGAAGAAAAAAGAAGTCGGGGTAGAGGAAACATATCTCAATACAATTAAAACTGTTATAAGCAAGGAATGAAAACACATACTTTTCATGCCAGAACTCAGAAGGCAGAGGAAAGCAAATCTCTGAGCTTGAGACCAGCCTGTCTACATCACAAGCTATGGGCCAGTCAAGTCTACAAAGTGAGGCTCTGCCTTGCACATAGGAGTAGAAAAAGGAGCTTTCATGCAAGGAACCTGTCCCCAACATTATAATAAATGAAAAAAACATTTTCAATAAAATTTGGGATGCAACATAGTATTCAAAATCAGTATAGCAAACAGATTAGAAAAATAAACATGTTATGAACAAGAAAAACAGATGAAGCTTTACTTAAAAGAGCCTACTGATTCACCAGAAGATTCTTAAATAAGTAGTTTTGACAAAAAAGCAGGCTACAAAATCAATATACAGAAATCAGTACTTTTTCCATGCACCAATAACAAATTAGAAAAAATCTTCCATTAATTTTATCTTCAAAAAATTTTCCTGACAATAAGCCTTACCAAATCAGAAAGTCAGAAAAAGCAGTCCTGAAATTCAAATGGAAATCTGAAAGATACCAAATAGAGCAACCTGAGGCATAACGAAACTATGCTGAAGACATCACAATACCTGACCTCAAACTGTACTACAGAGCCAACGTGACACCAGCAGCATGGTGTAGGCACAAAAACAGAAGACCCAGATATAAATATCTACAGCCAAGCCAAATACTTATAAAGTCATCAAAAACAAATATTTGGGGAAAAAAGATAGCCAGTAATTCAAAATAAGAAACAAAAATTGGCAATAAACACATTTAAAAGTCTTCAACATTCTTAATCATTGGTGGAAAGGAAAGGAGATTAGACAAAACTCTCAGAAGAAAATGGGTAAAAATTTGATAAAAATTATAATCCAAGTGATTAAAGAAGTTTAGCCAAAGAATATAAAGAAACAAACAATGTGGAGTCAGAGTCTCCCAATTTTAAAATCAGCAATGCTAGCATGGCAATGCCCATTCACAGCTCTGTTAATTGGAGAAGAACTAGATCTTTGGCATGAAATTTCCTTTGGGGGACTCAGTGGCTTTCTATGCTTGTGTGACTCACTCCATTGAGAATCCAAATGTAATAGGGATGAGCTAAGGCCAGCTCAAACAATCAAAGAATCCCAAAGGAATGCATTTCTAAGACAAGTTCTTGAACTTGTGCTTGAAGGTTTCACTGATAAGGAAGAGTTTGCATTTGCTCTTTGTCTGCATTCATGTCCATCTGTTAGGAAAAAAGAACACTAAAGGTACATATGCTTCAATTCAATAATTTGATTCAGCCGTAGGAGCAAAGCCTTGTGCTCCAGCAGGACTCACTGGAAGACTCTGAAGGTGCTGTCTAGGTAGGATTCTCCCCACTCTTACCTCCTTCTAGTGTGGTTAGCTTCACATCTTCCTAGCACCATAGAGATGCCCAAGACTAGAGGTGCCCACGACCACCACCACCACCACCACTCAGTGTGATGCCCTCTCTCCATTTCTCTGACATCCTGTGGTAATGTCTGATAATGAAATCTATCACACTTTGTGCTATTTTTATTGTCTTGATATGCTTACTTGAGATTCCCAGTGTTTTCATTGTTTATGAATGATACTAAAAATTGAAGATGCTTTGTTTCAGCTTGCCAGCTGAAGTTTTAAGGCAAAAATAATGCATCTGTACCAGGCCCCCAACGTTGTGCCTTACATGACAGCAGAGCAGCATGAATGAGCCATTCTGGAGGACACATTCCACACAGCAGGGCTCCAGCACAGTCCCATGCACACAGATGCCTGAAGGAAGCTGAGCCTCTTGCTTGCAGTCCTTGTGAATATTGATCTGGAGTAGTGCCATTGCTACCCTGATTATAAATATATTTCTTACCTCTCTGCCACCTGTGATTCAATTGTTTCCTCTAATGAACTAGAATTAGAACCACCAGTTCTGGATTCTCAGATAATATGCAAACTACATCTGCTTTTCTGGTCTGTGTTTATTTATTTTGTCCTGTTCTGGAGCCATTGCAAATTGTGGTTATTCTGTTCAGGGTGCATAGTTAAAAAGTCTTTCTCTTTCTCATTATCAAGGTTAGGCAAGAAGGCAGGTAATTTTTTTCTTTTACAATGATTATTTAGTCAGCTTGTATGAGAATAGGAAAGGCTGGGGTATAGTTAAAACCTGCTAGAAGAGAACAGAGCCTGGCTTGTAATTCACTAAATCCCTTTGTGAAACAGATGGCACAGAAGAAGCATGCATACAGACAGAAATGCTGGTGACAAGTGGAGGCTACAGCAGCAAGGCAGTGGTGAACTTGGCTGAGGGAAGGACTTTTATTTAAGGAAAGGATCCTCACTAAGTAAACAGGAGCCTTGGGGCAGAGAGAATAGTCAGAATCCATAACAGAAATGACAGCATAAAATGGGCCCTAAATAAATTATTTATTTTAGTGCAAGATTTTTGGTTGCCAGGTGGGTCACACAAATTACTCTACATGGGGCTTGTAATTTCCAAGCTTGAAATGTTGTCAAAAACATCAGAGACCCTAAAGTGCTCTACCCATTTCTCCCAACTTTACAAATATGAACGTATTTTTCTTTGTAATTTGAAGCCTTTCTCAATAGTCACTTTTTAGATCACTCCAGTCCATAAAACTATTTCTACACCTGGCTCCCTTCATCCTGGCTGCACAGCAGTCTCATTTAGCTCTTAATATATTGCTACAGTTTTTAACTTGAAAAGAGTATAAGGAAAACAGTCTGAAGAGCGAAAAGTCCTCAGCCCTGTTCAGTGCATTTCCAAACAAGATGTGGTGGCTGCTGACCAGGTTGGGCGAGCAAGGAGCCAAGTCTGAGAATGGCTATGGCTGCTGCTAATATCAAACTCGGGGTCCTGGTGCCATGGGGGATTTAGTAGAACAGGTTTCAAGGATAGATGAGCTTCAATCTGAAAGATGCTTCCTCTTCTTGTGAAATGTGTGTCTGTTCATTGGCTTTCCCATGGGTGCTGTAATGAATTAACTCATTGTTGGTACTTGGAAATAGAAACTGAGTGTCTCTCAGTTCCAGAGACCAGAAATTTGAATTCAAGAGCGGAGCTGTGGCCTCTGAAGGCCTTGGGTGAGAACCTGTGTCTTGCCTCCTCTTGCTTCTAGAGTTTCCAGTCTCACCCTGCCTTGTTCTACATCACTCCATTCCTTACCTGTGGCATCCCATCACACTGCCTCCTCTTCTATGTTTTCTCCCAGGATGCATCTCCACAGTCCACTGACTCTTAGGAAGACATTTGTGATTGATTTTTTTTTTAATACCTCAGCAGTGTATACTGGAACTGGGTGTTCCCAGCCTGTATGCCCTGTTCTCCTGTGTCCTCCCTGATCTTGGGCCTGCCTTTTGCCCAGACTATCAGGTTATGGGGATTTTTAGTCTGGTCATATCTTGGGTAAAGGACCATGATTCAGAGCATGCAGTTTTCAACCTGTTAGAACTAGAGATGCTTGTCTCTAAGATGAAAATTATAAGTGTTTATAGTATCTGCAAAGGAAAAGGGAAGTACATTTCCCACTAAAATGTTTTGGAAAACCATACACATAGTTTTCCAAGAGTTCAGTTGCTGGTTGCTATTGTAATAGATTCAGCCTCCATGGCACTTCATCCCCTAGAGATTTCTCCTATGTGCTCAAAAACTTGTCATGTGAAATCTGACACCCCCACATTCTCTCCAAGTGCCCTTGCTTGCTGCCCACCTTTCCTTCACACCAATGGCTAGTTCTACCATTCCCTTCTTGACCAAGATGGTTTCCTGGAAGAGCTGTAGGCAAGTTGCCCCACAGAGGATGTGTCACCATCAATTGTGCTGTGAGGAGTCAAGAAGCCCCGGAGGTATTGAAGGACACAGTACATGTCTTTCCTCTATGAGCACAAATAGCCATGAACCCGACAAGATACAAAGATGGGCTCTTTAATTGACAAGTAGTAAGTATGAGACTTGCGGATTCATGTGAAATTAGGTCCAATCCCAAATCCTGGTGATGGTACTGTGGTGAACACATGAAATACTGTATGAATCAGAGATACACGAAGCCCTGTGATGAGTTAAACTGAACCTCAAGCTAGGATCCTCCTCTCCTCTTCTATATTTCCTCCCCACCCCCACTCACAAACACATACATGGATCTCCCTTATATGTCACCTAGAATGTACAGTAGTCACTTAGCAAACATAGGATTTGCATAACATAGGTTGCCAATAAATACACTTTACCCAATTAATATATGAATAATAAGTATTTATTATAAGAGAAAATGGTGATATCACTCATAAGATTATAATCATTTATACGTGCCTGCTAAAGCTAAGGTCTCCTTCTGTTAATTGGCCATTAAGCATAAGCCTCTAAATTTAGACTTCAGTGGAGTTACCTGCATGCAGATAGGCATCTGCATGTCAAATAAAACTCTCCTGCTAGGACATTTGCTTTGTAGGATTGATAGTTATGTTAAATTCTTTCAAAAGTGTATGAAGGGGAAAGGCCTTGATTCTCTTTAGGAAATCTTGGGAAGAGTCTTCTCTTAATTCTGCAATAGTGTTTACTTGTGTGAAAATTAATAAAAATTCTAAAATAACATGGTAAGATATTCATTAATCTTCATGGTGAAAAAATAATGTAGGGATTTATTTTAGGGGAAAATAACCAAGAAATTATATATATACACACATATATGTGTGTATGTGTAATATCTATTAAATTGTATAATATACAATAATATTATACAGAGTGTGGTTCTGATTAGCATATATGTTTGAAATTATTGTTGCAGCCACATTAACTAACATATTCATCACCTCATGCAGTCACCATTTTTGTGTCAGGTTAGAGAATCAAGATTGACTATTATGTATATATAGGATACTATCATTAACTGTTGTTTCCATGTGGAAATCTAGGATATTCATCATGAAACTGAAAGTTTATCCTTTTGACTCAGATCTCCCCATTTCTCCTCTCCGAAGCCTTGGCATCACCTTTCTCCTCTCAGGTTCTACATTTAACCTGTTCAAATTGTTTATGTAAGCAAGACCCTGCAGACCTTGTTTGTCTATGTGTGGCTTATTTCACAAGGCCCAATGTCCTCGGGATCCCACCCAATCTTGTCTCAAGTGCTAAGCTTTCTTTCTTTTTAGGCTGAATTGTGTTCTACTATAAACATGATCCTATTATTTTCATTCAGAAATCAGAAGACACCCCCATTTTCTCTATGTCATCACTATTGTGAATAATGAGGCAAATGAACATGTGACTGCTAGAGCTTTTGAAAATCATGATGTTTAGCTTTTTGGGTATGTGCCCAGAGATGGGATTGTTGAGGGATGGGAAAGTTCTATTTGTCTAAGGACTTCCAAACTGCATTTTCCCAATGTTCACATTAATTTATAGCCTTCTCAGTTCTGTTTCCATTTCTTCATGGTGATAAATGTTTTAGTTGCTGTTTTAGAAATGAGAATCTAAAGACCTAGAAAACTTGTGACTTGCCCAAGTGAATATAAAGGCCTGTGGCCTCCCTGTGCAAAGCTGAGATTGTTTCCAAAGCAGTGTACCAAGTATGCAAGTGTTTATAGCAATTTATGTTCCATGGGTCATTAACCATCTCCAACCCCAGAAATCACCATAGACTGACATACTCTGCATCTTGTTGGAGCCAAGGGAATTAAAGTAATTACAATGAAAACATGTTAGTATTTATAGTAACATCTTGTAGGAAAAAAAATGCAACTTTAAGAAGTGAGCTGTCATAATGCTGGATACCCTGTGGGTTCTCAACAAATGGCTAAAAATCAAGAAAACTGGCAAATGTGTGGGAGAAAGGATAGGAAACTACTAGACAAAGGATGAGTTTAAATGCAAAAGAAGGAAACGGAGAAATGCAACTGTTACTGCGTTCATATAAGGTTGCAGAAATTGATGTACATGTCAGGAATGGTAATGCTGGCATCTCCCTGCCTCCGTCATGGCCCGGTTATATATACATACCCTTCTGTATCAGATTATCATCAGTCCTTTCTTTCTTAATAAGAAATAATAAGAGGAAACTGGTAGAGATCGAACTGTATACTGCTGCAAGACCATTTATTACATGTGACTGCTATGCCAGGAAACAGAAGAGAGACAAGATTGGGCCCCTTCCCTGGTAACTGGGAGGTCTGGGGCACTTTTCTTTGCCTCAGTGGGCCTTAGTGTTTTTCTTCATGTGCATCATTGATGCAATAACACTGGTGACAATATTGATGTGAGTTCAGATAGATGATCTGTGTAAGAGAGCTTGCTGAAGCATAGGCTTGGACAGATGCTTGCTAATAAAGGGTATGCTTGTGAATTCCTTCTCTTCCCACAGCTATGGTCACCTATGTCACCAAGTTGTGGCTACGATTAGACACCTCAGTTGAGGAGTTGCATCATTAGAGTGGCCTGTGGACAAGTATTTTGTAGGCCAATTTCTTGACTAATAAGTGGTGTGGCGGGGCCCTGCCCACTGTGAATGGTGCTATCCCCAAGCTCTAGCCCTGGGTGCTAGAAGAAAGCAGGGTGAATGAGCTATGAAGATTAAGCCAGTAAGCAATGTTCTTTCCATAGCCTCTGCTTCAGTTCCTGCACCCAGGTTGCTGTCTTGACTTGCCTCTTTGGCAGACTATGATAGGGATGTGTAAGTTAGATTTCTTTTCTTCTATAAGTTGGATTGGTCATGATTCTCATAACAGAAATAGGAAGCAAACTAGAGCAACAGGCTTGGGACACTTGGGACATTTCTCACTTGCTGCTCTAGAGCTGATTGCCATACACAATAGTCAAGAGACTCGGCTTCAGAAGAACCCTGTCTAACTTTAGTAATATGGAAAATTGTATGAACACAAATATTTATGATTCCTCATAGAAGGAGTGAGTGCATCCAAAGGTGATTTCTATCATTAAGATTTTTTGCAATAGTGCAATTATCCCTGAGTTAACGATATTAAACACACCAGGCAGTGGTGGCACACACCTTTAATCCCAGCACTTAGGAGGCAGAGGCAGGTGAATTTCTGAGTTCAAGGCCAGCCAGATCTACAGAGTGAGTTCCAGGACAGCCAGGGCTACACAGAGAAACCCTGTCTCAAAAAAACAAACAAACAAAAACAAAAAACAAAAACAAAACAATATTAAACACACACACACACACACAGACACACACACCACAAACAATCAAAAATCTTATCACTTACTTCAACATTACAATCAAACAAAGAAAGTAGGTTATAGACACATGGTCACTTAAACCTTGATCCCAGTCTAGCAGTCAGCAAGAAGTGAAAAGTGGGAAAGGTCACATTCATAGACTTGCCTTAAGTGAATGGATGCTGGAGTCTGAGAGTGGAGACAAGTCAGAAACAAGGACCAGGCAGCCAACATAAGAGCTCTGGAAGAAAGTATGTTAGACATGAAGTAAGCAGAGGGAGCAAGTTCAGAGCCAGGAGGAGCAATGAGGAGTGAAGCTGCCTCAAGACCACCTGTAGTCACAGCCCTTGTTTTAGATCATCTGCTGTTAATGCCATACAAGAATTAAAGCATAATTTCTCATTGCTTAGCTTCTGCAGCAAATATACCAAGAAAGCAGAGATCATTTGCCAACCTCCAGGATCTTGGTTTGAACAATCCAGACAAAACTCCCATAGCTGGTAGACACATGGGCCAGAGGAAACAGTCTTTCCTAGGATAACTTGCCCTCACCGTCTCACACAGATGACATTCAGGGCAATGTCCGTGGGAGCTTCTTACTACTACTTAAGGGGAATTTCCAAAGAATGAAGTCCCAGAGCTTCTTTACCATAAACTCTTGAGACTGCCGGGCATAGAAAGTGCCCAATTCCTTACTAATTTCTTACCTGGCTTAGAGAAATCAGTCACCATTTAGAACAGAGCCACAGTTGGAGCTACCTGCTGGCAGGGAGGAGGACGTCAGCCCAGAGATGCCTGAGAACTGTCAGTGCTTGGTGGGGATAAAAAACAGATTTAATTTTTTTTTTCCTTAGACTTACTAGTATTTTACTTGTCTCCACAGGTGATGTGTCCTTTCTTAGTTAAACATCAGGCAACTGGAATTAGCACTGTCTTAACCCAGACTTTTTATTTGTTTGTTTGTTTGTTTGTTTGTTTATATCCTAAATGCTGCCCCCATTCCAGATCCCCCTTACAGAGTTCCTCCCTCCATCCCCTCACTCTTTTGCCTCTCAGAGAGCACCCACAGTCTCCTGGTATCCCCCTACCCTGGGGCATCAAGTCTCTGCAAGATTAGGTACATCCTCTCCCACTGAAGCCAGACCAGGCAGCCCTCTGCTGCATATGTGCTAGAGCCTCAGACCAGCCTCCCATGACTATTTTGTTCCCTTTTCTAAGTGGGATTCAAACATCCTCACTTGGACCTTCCTTCTTGTTTAACTGGTTTGAGTCTGTGGGGTGTATCGTGGGTATTCTGAACTTCTTGGCTAATATCCACTTATTAGTGAGTACATATCATGGCTATCCTTTTGTGTCTGGGATACCTCACTCAGGATGATATTTTCTAGTTCCATCCATAAGTCTGTGACATTCATGATACCTTTATTTTTAATAGCTGGATAGTATTCTACCATGTGGATGTACCACATTTTCTGTATTTTTCAGTTGTGGGACATCTGGGTTGTTTCCAGTTTCTGGCTATTATGAATAAAGTTGCTATGAACATACTGGAGCATCTTTTGGGTATATGAGCAGGAGCAGTATAGTTGGATCTTCAGGTAGAACTATTTCTAGTTTTCTGAGAAACAGGTTGATTTCCAGAGTGGTTTTACAAGTTTCCAATCCCACCAGCAATGGAGGAGTGCCCCCCTTTCTCCACATCCTTGACAGCATGTGCTGTTGCTTGAGTTTTTGATCTTAGCCATTCTGATTAGTATAAGGTGGAATCTCAGGTTGGTTTTGATTTGCTTTCCCTGCTGACTAAGGATATTGAACATTTCTTTAAGTGCTTCTCAGCCATTCAAGATTCTTCGGTTGAGAATTCTTTGGTTTAGTTCAGTCCCCCATTTTTTGATCAAATTTTCTTAGACATCTTCAGGAGGTCAGTGTAGGATTGGGGCATCAAAATGTTCTTTAGTCCTTGTTTTTGCTTTATGTAGGACTTTGTTAAGTCAAGACAGAGAAGCTTGCTTAGGTTTACATCTGACACATCTCCAAGAGTGACATCTGATTAAAGACCTGGGCTGGACATTAGGATCACAGTGACAGATGCTGTTCCACACTGCCCACACCTCATACACCTAAGCATTTAGCTTCCCTGTAGACTGTTCCTTCATTTTCATTGTTCTTATAATATACTTAGGAACTACTGTGCTCTGTTCACTGTGATAAGTATTAGAGATAAGCTAACAAAGCGGTTTCATGTGGCTTCCAATCATCCATCCATTTCTTCTTGTTTCTATATTGCACTTTTCAAACTCAATCACTTCACGTTACTATATAAAGTTTTTTCTAAGTTGACATACCAAACATCGCAAGATTTGGTGTATACTTGAGATTTTCTTTTCATTCATTCTTACATTTAAAATTATTTATAAGAAAATATTTTCTGTGACAAGTAGATAATTGAAAGCTCCTGAGCTGTGGGGCCATAAGCCAGGTGCATACAAATAGGATGCAAATCAACCTGGATTCATTTTAGGTGAACCTTGTTATCAGCTGAGATGCCGGTACACAGGAAGATTAACTAAAGTTAGAGGCACACTCAGGACGGTAGGCCTGCTCATAAACTAATCAGAACCACTGAATGAAAACTGTTTGTCTGTGTGTCTCTCTCCTACCTGCCACAGCCTTGTGAATTCAAGTAAGCACGCTTTGTGCGTTGTTGAGCCCTCTTCAAAGGCTTTCAGTCACAAACAGGCTTTGTATGGAGAAACTTTTGGGGTGAAGGCCTGCAATGGCTTTGATAAACTAGAGTTGTCAACTAAATTCCAATGTACTTTCTTTCTTTAGTAATCTGCAAACACCATATTTTCACTGCATGTATAGATATCCAGTATCTTTTATTTCATTTTTCCCATTTGCTATAGAATGTATGGTCCTGGACCTAATACTCCTCTACCAGCAACCTAAAAGCCTAGAGCCTGGGCTCCTAACAGTGAAGCATGGATTCCAACAGTGTTATGTCTTCCGCACTCAGTGGTGGCAGCACTCGGTTCGAGTTTGATCAGATCTCTTCCTTTTTTAAAGATGCTTCATCTAATCTAGAATCTTATGTTTGGCTGGCATGAGAAGTCCTTGAAGAAACAATTCTGCTGAATTAATGTTTCTGACTGGATTCTTGATTAAACATAGATCAAAATTTAAGCTTTGAGCTCTCTGTCAGTTCAGAGAAATACAACAGGATGAAATGTAGATAAATAGCCAGAATGCTGCTTAAAGCACACTAGACACTCAGATTGTCCAGTGCTTTGTACTGAGTTTTTTTAAAACAGGAAACAACAAATTTAGTTCTGTATAAAATGTATTTTTTCAGTAACAGAATAAGTCTAGAGTTATGGTGCTGTCTGGCAGGCAGTCCAAGATGGCAGGACACTTGTGCAGCATCTACCTTGGGAGATGATGCTGATTTTGACTAAATGACAAGAGAAGCAAGCCAAAGAAAGAGAGGCTGTTAGTAACTGGTGTGAGTGTCATGGTCACTGGGTGAGTACTGCTGCAAGTGGCCCAGTATTGCAACAGAATACTGCACTGCTCTCCTGACCTCACTGATGCCCAGAACCACCATGGTCTTCAATACTTTGCTAACAGCATATGGAGTATGTTAGTTCACATAAGCTCGTCTCCTCCAAGGTTCTATTATTTGAAAAACATGCCACTTTCCCTCCAAGTGATGGAGCTTTCTGATTCATGAATCATCTTTCCACTGTGCATTTTACTTGTTATCCCTTGAAATCAACTTCTGATAGACAGTATATCTGATGTTACTCCTCACTGGGTAATTTCTCTTTGGCTTTCATGTCATGTTGGCATGACTTGTTGCCAGTTCTAGCACCCATGCCCATTTCTACACCTGCTCTTAGGAAGAGCTGGCTTAGTAGGAGATGGCAGCAGAGAACAGCCTGACCTGAGGCAAGGAGGGGTAGGTTTTAAGCAATCAGTAGGTGCCCTGACCAACGGGGATACTTCTCAAGACAGCAGAGCTTTGACATATTTCCTTGACTCTGGCTCCTCTAACCATAAAGAAATCAAAATACTTCTGGAACAAGAGTGGGCTCTAACATCCCCATTGCTTGGGATAATCAGAATAAGCTTAAATGCTGCTACGATAATATAGCATACATGTCTAGCAATTCCTTAGGTAATTGTTGGCAGTATTAAGAATAGAAACATTAAGTTCGTGTCCCTGATTATAAGTTAGACCATACTGTCCAAATCAGAAAAGTGGAGGAAATTTGATATTTTTTCCAAAAATTTTTACAATCAGAAATTCGTTTATTCTCATATTTCTCAATTAATATTTTGAACACTGAGACAAAATTGGGGCCACAGGAGAGCATGGTGTTTCATCTCTGACTTCCTGCTAAGTTAATATGATAATCTTGACAAGTAACACAGGAGCACTGAGTAACTTGATCCTAGGAAGACACCTTGGCAGTTGTACATTGTTCTCTCAGATCTTATTCTTTCCAAAGTAGGACATCTGCACTGGGAGGCCAGATGTGCGCTATGTCTTAACTTCCTATGTCTTAAAGGGAAGCCTTTCATGAAAATCAATTATACAAAAAGGTAAATTGACCCTGGAGGAGTGCTCGTATTGAGCCCTCACACTTTCCCCTACTGTGCTATTATCTTTGATTAGCTGCAGTGTCCCAGGATGACTCTGGAGGACTATGAATGGCTTGACACAGTGATAGGAGCTGGATCTCTGTATCCAGAGACATAAAGTCAACTTTTGCTCATCCTTAAGAATCTGTATGACACCAGTCTTGTCTGTGCCTTGATTTCTTACTAGTTTTGGATTTTTCACACCCCACCCCACAAAAAAGCAATAACACTGATGTAAGAAAGGGGGTTGAACAATAAATGGGACATCTCGGCGAAGAGAGCTAGGTGGAGAACTGGGTGCTAAAATTGTCAAAAGGTGACAAAGGTTGGAGCAATGACTGAAATGAAGCTCTGCAGGTTAAGGTAGAGCCCTGACATTTTTACAGCTTCACTGTGCTTTCTTCCCATAAGGGTAACTTGCCTAGATGTTGATATACAGAAAATACAACCCCATTTTTCCTGGAGAAAGAGTTTCCAAGTGCATCTTTGCTTTCTCTGGCAAATACCTAGCATTTGAAGGTGAGCATGGATGAAGGTGGAGGATCCTCTGTTCCTCAGAGTAATAGAAGCTCACAGAAAGGGACAGACTGGGGTCATCCTGAGAGAAAATCAAATATTTTGTTTATCCTTAAGGGTGATGGCAGAATGGAAGAATAGGTAGCCAGGCGTTGGTGGAAAAGAATTGTGGCCTTGCCTGCCCAGAGCTTGCAAGACCTGTTCTCACTGGGCCTTTCTTCTCAGCTGCTAAGATAGGGATTTGGTTTCAGTCCAAAACAGGACTGGATAAAGCAGGCATTTCCCAGGGGACCTCTGGTAATACCAGGCCCAATGAAGTCAGCATAACGTGATTCTGTAACTTAGCCAAGGAGGACCCTGGGCCAAGAAGCACCAAGGCCAACCTAAGTATGGAAAGCGCTGCATCCCTGATGTCCACAAGCATTCTGAAGAAAAGAGCATCCCTAAATGCTTTCTCACAGTACCCTAGAACATCTATGTGTAAAGCAGAGATTTGTACCAACTATGCTTCTTTGTCAAGTATCAGCTTGAATATTTCATGCGTTAGAGAATTGGGGTTAATACTCAAAAAAATGGTTCTTATGAAATAAAACTATTGAAATATGCCTCCGAATGCATTTCAGAACCATGTCTCCCAGGCTTCCTGGAGTTGCCCGGAAGGAAAAGGTTTGCTCTGATCATATGCAAATTCTGGAAGAAAAAAAATGCCTATGCTGTTAAAAACTTACCATAGTTTTTCTTTCATTTGACCCAGAAACTCCCTGTCTTTTAGTCTCTTAAACATCTGTTAGTACCCAGATTATGAGAGTGGCTTTGCAGACTTCCAATTCTGCCACGTCTCTGGGGAAAACTTGCTGGCAAGCCCTTGGGGTCTGAGAAGCATGCTTCCCCCAGCTGGTCCAGAGAGCCGGAAACCTGGAAGGCCAGCCTCAGACTGTCTGGCAAGGATATAAGGAAAGGAGAAGCTTAACTCCTGACTGGCTGGACCCACGAAGCTGGGGTCTTCCTTTCTCTTTGTCGCATGGAGCAGAATAAAAAAGGTCAGGGATTCTGGCTTCATTCCTGTCAGCTTGTCATTTTGCTGATGTTCTCATAGAGTGTACT
>JADRCD010207277.1:0-11375 GCA_019843815.1 Montemys delectorum
TCCTTCAGTCCTTCCCCTAACTCTTCCATTGTGGTCTCCAGGGAAGCAAGAGGCTACTAGGACCCAATGGGGATGTCTTTAGCTGAAATACCCAACAAAGGGGAGAGTCCTGTTGAGACCACATCCAGTAAATACACACAGTGCACAATTGAGGGATAGGGCCACCCACCCATCTCAAAATTTTTAACTCAGAAGTATTCCTGAGGGAATACAGGGACAAAAATTGGAACAGAGACTGGAGGAAAGACCATCCAGAGATATAACCCATCTGCTGACACCAAACGTCAATATTATTGCTGATGCCAAGAATCACTTGCTGACAGGAGCCTGGTATGGCTGTTTTCTGAGAGGTTCTAGGAGCACCTGACCAACACAGATGTAGATATTCACAGCCAACAATCGGTCCGAGCCCAGGAGATAGCTAGGGGAAGGACTGAAGGAGCTGAAAGGGATTTCATGGCCCTGCTCTTTCTGAGATCTCCATCTATGTAGTCAAATGTGGTAGAGACAAGTGATGTTGATCCAGAGCATCAGATGCCCACAGCAGCAGCACTCAGGCAGACAAGCACAATCATATCACAATGATAACCCATTTTTCATTTCCCTGTATTAGTGC
The DNA here is from genome assembly GCA_019843815.1 of Montemys delectorum. NCBI lineage: Eukaryota > Metazoa > Chordata > Mammalia > Rodentia > Muridae > Montemys > Montemys delectorum. The sequence goes on from JADRCD010207277.1 coordinate 617, forward strand.
AGTCTGGTACACATACTTATTTATAACAACTGATAAATTAAAAATAAAGAATATATTTTGATTTCTTAAGGACTCCTTTTGCTGTTGGAGAAGAGAACAGAGATGTAACCATTGGGTCATATTAATTTTTAAAAACCTCTATTTTCTCATACTCTTAGTGTACCAAGGATGGCTATGGGATCAGCAATCATGTGTAGACCCTTTCCTGTAATTTTCACAAATTTATCTTCCACTACATTAAGTTGTTTTTTTCATTTTCCCACCTGATATTTTAGTTTCTATTTCCAAATATGCTCATATCTCTTTCAGTAGGACATTATGTTGTTTTTGTATATATACCTATATTTTACCTACTTACTTTGATCAATTCTTTGTCTTTTCTAATGAAATTTCTTTAGCTGGTGTGTCCAATATTAATGTTTGATTGATGTGCAAGAGCATTATATTCTGCATCATGCATTGAATACTGGTATGATCCAAACACCCCATATTCATTTTATAAATATTCTGGGTATAATATCTGTTCTCAAGGAGCTAACTGTGTCTTTCTTGAGTGTCTGAGTATCTTTTTTTTTCTTTTTCTGCACTAGGATATTAGAACAAAACAGTAAGTTATGACGTAATGAAGAAAGCCTTTAGTTTAGTTCACAGTTCAAGGTACAGACCATCATGAAGTAGAATTCAAAATGCCAGGACCTTGATTACATTACCTCTGAGGTCAGGAAAGAGCAGTGAACGAAAACACCAGTCTTACTTCCCCTTCTCCAAGTAAACAATCCAGAATTTTAGCCAGTGAATGGCAACACCTACAATGGGCCTTTCAATCTTAATGAAGTTAATCCTGATAAACCTACACAGACATAACCAAAACCCCATCTCCCATTTCATTGTTTATTAGGTTAAGCTGACAATTAAAACTTAAGTTCTGAATGAGGATTTTAGCTGTATTAATAATAATACCAAAAATTTTACTTTAAGTCATCAACCATTTGTGGAAATAATTTATTTTCAAACTGCGTACTAAATAGTGACTATTATTTTGGACCGGAAGGGAAACAGTTTGCAGGATTAAGGTGTCATGGTTTGAATATGCTTGGCCAAGGGAGTGGCAATATTATTGGAAGAGGATTCCACTGTAGGATCAGGGCAGAGAAAACAAGCAACAGAGGAAACTGTGCTACATCTGAACAGTTTGTGAATAGTGAGCTCAAATGTAATATAAACATCATTTGATTTTGGGGCTCATTATTTCACCCATTTCTTTTTACTATTTTTTATTGGATATTTTCTTTATTTACATTTCAAATGTTATGTCCTTTCCCTCTCCCCTGCCCCTGGGAAAGCCTCTACCCCATGCCCCCTCACCCTGCTTCTATGAGGGTGTTCCCCCACTGATCCACCAATTTCTTGCTTCCTGCCCACACATTACCCTACACTGGGGCATTGAGCACCATCCTCTGCTATATATGTGGCTGGAGAAAGGGTCCCTCCATGTGTACTCCTTGATTGGTGATATAGTTGTTGGGAGATCTAGGGGGTATGTTTGCTGATATTGCTCTTCTTCATATGGGGTTGGAAACTCCTTCAGCTCCTTCAGTCCTTTCTCTAACTCCTCCATTGGGAACCTCATGCCCAGACCAATGGATGGCTGCAGGCTTACACCTCTGTATTTGTCAGGCTCTGGCAGAGCCTCTCAGGAAACAGCTGTCAGGCTCCTGTCAGCATGCACTTCTGAGCATCCACAATAGTGTCTGCATTTGGTGACTGTATATGGGTTGGATTCCCAGATGTGGCAGTCTCTGGATAGCCTTTCCTTCAGTCTCTCTTCCACTTAGTATCCATATTTGCTGCCATAAGTATTTTATTCCCCCTTCTAAGAAGGACCAAAGCACAGACATTTTGGTCTTCCTTTTTTTTCAGCTTCCTGTTGTCTGTGAATTGTATCTTGGGTATTCTGAGCTTTAGGGCTAGTACCCACTTATCAGTGAGTGCATATCGAGTGTGTTCTTTTACCTCACTCAGTATGTTATTTTCTCGTTCCATCCATTTGCCTAAGAATATCATGGAGAAATTGTTTTTAATAGCTGAGTAGTACTCCATTGTATAGATGCACCACATTTTCTGGATCCATTCCTCCGTTTAAGGACATCTGGGTTCTTTCCAGCTTTTGGTTATTATAAAAAATGGCTGCTATTAACATAGTGGAGCATGTGTCATTGTTATATGTTGGAGCATCTTCTGAGTATATGATTTCTAGAGGAGTTTCACCAGCTTGCATTTCTACCAGCAGCAGAGGAATGTTACTCTTTCTTCACATCCTTGCCAGCATCTGCTGTCACCTAAGTGTTTGATCTTAGCCATTCTGACTGGTGTGAGGTATTATCTCAGGTTATTACCTTGTTTTGATTTGCATTTCCCTGATAACTAAGGATGTTAAACATTTTTTTAGGTGCTTCTTAGTCATTTGATATTCCTCAGTTGAAAATTCTTTGTTTAGCATTGTACACCATTTTTAATAGGGTTATTTGATTCTCTGGAGTCTAAATTCTTGAATTCTTTGTATATATTGGATATTAGCCCTCTATTGGATGTAGGATTGATAAAGATCTTTTCCTAGTCTGTTGTTTGTCCTTTTGTCCTATTGATAGTGTCTTTTGCCTTACAGAAGCTTTGCAATTTTATGAGGTCCTATTTGTCTATTGTTGATCTTAGAGCATAAGCCATTGATGATCTGTTCAGAAAAAATTTCCCCTGTATCCATGTGTTTGAGGCTCTTCCCCAGAGCTGTTTCTTTGAGAAAATCAAAAAGATAGATAAACCATTAGCCAGACTACCCAGAGAGCACAGAGACAGTATCCAAATTACTAACATCAGAAATGAAAATGGAGGCATAGCAAGAGAAACTGAGGAAATTCAAAAACTCATCAGATTTTTTACAAAATGCTACTACAAAATTTTTTACAAAGTGCTACTACAAAAGCATGTTCTCAACAAAATTCAAAAATCTGGATGAAATGGACAATTTTCTAGAAAAATACCACATGCCAAAGTTAAATCAGAACCAGATAAACCATCTAAACACTCCAATAATCCCTAAAGAAATAGAATCAGTCATTAAAATTCTGCCAACCAAACAAAAGCCCAAGACTAGATGGGTTTAATGCAGAATTCTATCAGACCTTCAAAGAAGACCTAATACCAATATTCTTCAAACTAGTCCACAAATAGAAACAGAAGGAACACTACCCAATTCATTCTATGAAGCCACAATTATGCTTATACTTAAACCACACAAAGAAAGAGAACTTCAGACCAATTTCCCTTATGAATATCGATGCAAAAATACTCAATAAAATTCATGCAAACCAAATCTAAGAACACATCAAAACAATCATCCATCATGATCAAGTAGGCTTCATCCCAGGGATGCAGGGATGGTTCAATATATGGAAACCCATCAATGTAATCCACTATGTAAACAAACTTAAAGGGAAAAAAAAACATATGATCATCTCATTAGATGCTGAGAAAGCATTTGACAAAATCCAACATCCCTTCTTGATAAAAATCTTGGAAAGATCAGGAATTCAAAGCCCATACCTAAATATAATAAAAGCAATAATATAGCCAACATGAAACTAAATAGAGAAACTGAAAGGAATTCCACTAAAGTCAGGGACTAGACAAGGCTGTCCATTGTCCCCCTACCTATTCATTATAGTACTTGAAATCCTAGCCAGAGCAATTAAAAAACAAAAGGAGGTCAAATACATACAAATTGGAACAGAAGAAGTCAAAATATCACTATTTGCAGATGATATGACAGTATACTTAAGTGACTCTAAAAATTCCACTAGAGAGCTCCTAAACCTGATATTCAACTTCAGCAAAGTGGCCAGATATAAAATTAATTCAAATAAATCAGTAGCCTTCCTCTACTCAAAGAATAAACAGGCTGAGAAAGAAATTAGGGAAATGACAGCCTTCAAAATAGTCACAAATAATATTACATACCTTGGTACAACTCTAAGCAAGCAAGTAAAAGATCTGTATGGCAAGAACTTCAAGTCTCTGAAGAAAGAAATCGAAGAAGATCTCAGAAGATGGAAACATCTCCCATGCTTGTAGATTGGCAGGATTAATATAGTAATCCATTTTGCCAAAAGTAAAAAGTATTGCTTGCCATCTTGCCAAAAGCAATCTATAGAGTCAATGAAATCCTCATCAAAATTTCAACTCAATTCTTCATAGAGTTAGAAAGAGAAATTTGCAAATTCATTTGGTATAACAAAAAACCTAGGATAGCAAAAACTATCCTCAACAATAAAAGAACTTCTGGGAGAATCACCATCTCTGACCTTAAGCTATATTACAGAGCAATTGTGATGAAAAAAATGCATGATATTGGTACAGTGACAGGCAGGTAGATCAATGGAATAGAATTGAAGATCCAGAAATGAACCCACAAACCTATGGTTACTTGATCTTTGATAAAGGAGCTAAAACCATCCAGTGGTGGGAAAAAACTGCATTTTCAACAAATGATGATGTTTCAACTGGAAGTCATTGTGTAGAAGAGTGCAAATTGATCCATTCTTATCTCCTTGTACAAAGCTCAAGTCCAAGTGTATCAAGGACCTTCACACACACAAAAAAAGATACACTGAAACTAATATTTCAAAGATCAGTGAACTATTGTAAAGAAGTAAAAGACAGAGGAAAAATAAAAAAAAGGAAAGAAATAAATTATTCAGGGAAGAAAAGAATCAAAAAAGGAAAACACCTAAATTAAGTTAAGCTATATCAAATAACATGCTTCTTGTGAGATAATACCATTTTAAAGTATATGTATCCATTGGGACAGGAGTCTACAATTCTGTATTTTAATTGGCTATGTTGTTTTAATGGTTTCTGTTTGTTGCAAAGAGAACTACCACCAATTAAAGATTCCTGAAACACAAGAGCAATATTCTTACCAAGAGAAGAGCAGACCAATGTTTTATCCAACATCAAATGATCATTCCTGTAATCAAATATACAAATAACAAAGTGAGCAGATTGTATTTGTATATTTATGTCCTATACATATATATGGTAAAATAAATGATAAAAATAGAAGTTATGAATTGGAATGATAGTAAAATGTTTATATGGGAGGATTTGGAGGGAAGAAAGGGACAGGGAAATGATAGTTATATTACAATCTATAAAAAGAAAATGATAGAAAACAATTTCTGAAATGCAAAGATTGACAGCATTCACTATAATTTTTCATTGAGAATACAAGATGGTAGATAACAGAATTAGATAAATGGATAGATAGATAGATAGATAGATAGATAGATAGATAGACAGATGATGGATAGATGGATGGATAGGTGGGTGGATGGATGGATATATAGAAGATAGACAAATCAATAATAGATAGATAGATAGATAGATAGATAGATAGATAGATGATAGGTGTGCTGATTACAGTAATGGTGCATAACATGGAACTCAAATTAAATTATCTCATCAAGCTGTACATACTGTTTGGGACAGAGATACTCTACCAAGTTTATAGGTACTCATTGTCTGGAAAGCTTATTCTGAATGAAGCCCAAAATAAAATTAGTGTGTTGAGTATTTGATTTTCTAATAACATCATTTAAAATTACAGTCCATTAGAATTTACACTAAAATGTCAACTTTATTATATAAATATTGATAATTTATTCAAATAATTGTAGAGTGTGTAATGTTTGTCATGCTGTTAAAAATATTATTACAATTTATAGTAAAGATAATAGATTACTGGTTTAAAATAATCAACTTTGTATACCATTATTCATTGTATATATGAATATTGTGAACTGTCTAAAGGCAGTTTTAATTAATTAAAATTAAATCACATTAATAATCACACATTAATCCACTATGAATTAAAGTAAGCAGCAGAAGTGAAACTTATAGTTTGGCATCATCAACTAGAAAACTGGACATAAAATATAAACATTCATTTTCCAAACATCAGATAGCAGCTGTTATTATGATCCATGGATAGAAGAGCCATAGTTAAATTAACTCTGGATTTCACAAAGCCCTTGCATGGTGAACCAGGAGAAGTTATGTCTGAAGCACAATGTGGTGATTTGACTGAGAATAACTTCTGGGCTCCTACATTTGAATATTTGGTACCCAGTCAGTGGCACTGTTGGGAAGGATTAGTAGGCATTGCCTTGAAGGAGGGGGTGGTTCAGTTCACTGGAGGCAGGCATCCAAAAGAATGTTTTTCTATACAGTGCCTGAAAATCACATTGTGTGAAAAAATCAAAAGGTTGATATTGGGAAAACATTATATCTTCAACGTGACATCAAGTACTGGTGAGTAAAGAGACATATAGAGATCTCTGAATTCTTTATAGGAATGCTCCTTAATTCTTGTTAAATGCCTGAATGGAGATTTTAATAGGAATCTATCTATGGCTAAGGGAAGAAACAAGAAAGAAAGAAAGAAAGAAAGAAAGGAAGAAAGAAAGAAAGAGAAAGAGAGAAAGAGAGAGAGGGGGAAGGAGGGAGGGAGAGAGAGGGAGGAAGAAAGGAAGAGAGAGAAAGAGAGAGAAAGCAAGCAAGAAAGAGAGAGAGAAAGAGAGAGATACACACTGTCCCAGAGCTTAACACAATGATAAGAACAGTCCATATTTTTATCAGCATAAGTGAGAAGACCTCATAAAATATAAAGTATCAGAAGAAAATATCTTCAGAAGAGCATATATTAAAAAACTAGGAGTGAGTTAGCATAAAACCAAATAGGAATGAGTTCTTTTGAGATAAAAGGTACAATGAAAAACACAATGAATGACATTAGCAACCAAACCTGATACAGTATAGCAGGAATAAAAAATCATACTGAATTATAAGTATAATAATGTAAATAATGCAAAAATGAATAACAGGAAAAATCTATGAAAAATAGCCAATCCTGACATTCTTTGAGACAATAATAAGTATTATGCTTGTTATTCCAGATAAAGAAAAAAATTGAAAAAATAATAGGTAAAAGTTTTTGAAATGTAACATGACTGTGCCATTTATAAATTTAAAAAAAAAAAAGAAAGAAAAAGAAAGAAAAAGAAAAACTCACCAGTCACAAGCCAACAAACATGAATAAAATGACTCTTAATATCATTTAACCAGGTTTCTGGAAATTGCATGATCTTAGAGGCAACCAGAGAGAAAGGCACCTTAATTTGCTTCATGAAATTTAAAATACCATGAGTCTGTTCTTTTGTGATTGGATTACCTCACACAGGATGATATAGAGGAATGCCAGGGCCAGAAAGCTGGAGAGGGTGGGTTGGTGTGCTGGGGGGGGGGGGGGAGGGAATAGGTTTTTGTTTTTGTTTTTTTCCTGAAGGGAAATCAGGAAAAAGAAAATATCTAATAAAAAAAAATTAAAAAAACAAATTAAAAAAAAAAAGGAAAAGAAATTTAAAACACACTGCCAAAGTTTTAGCAGAAGCTAAGCACAGGGAAGCCAGTGAATACATATCTTTCAAGATTTGATGAAAATTTAAAACAACAGGAAAACCTTAGTCAAGAGTTCTTAAGCCAGTAAAAACCCATTGACAAATGAACTTTTCAAAGTCACCACAGCAAAACAATTAATTATACTCAGAGCTCCATTAAAAGAAAGTTATGTCCATTTTTCAAAACAGAGCTTTGTGTTACCCATTGGAAATTGCATCCTCCAGAATGAATAGTCAGTGTAAGACGTGGTAAACATGTAGATGAGACTTTTGTTTTTATCTTGTATAGTATTGTTAAAAAGATAACTAGCGACAGAAAGATGTGGTTGATGTAATGTAGGCTTTATAACATTTTTTTCACCACATAGGTGAATCTAAAAAGAATCATAAAATATATAGAAATCTGAAAACTAAGACTGAACATATTGTAAATCTATCTGCATCATAAAATACAACAGGCAAGACAGCAGTGAAGGCAACATATTGCAGGTGACCAAGATGAGCACTGAGAACATGTAAAAGAAAGATGAGTATGTTCTGTGTCGTGAGCTTGTGGTAATTGGCTTCCTACCAAGATTCGCTGACCTCGTTGTGACCATAACAATCCATAAATATCGTATGCAAAATATATAGTTGTAAAAAATATTTTAAAAGAATGAATAAATGGAAACAGTCCTCTTGGTAAGAACTTAGGTTGCACCAATTTTGGATAGTGTGTTAGATCAGAAAAAGGAGTGTATAATCAAAAGTTGGGTGGTACCAAGGAGCAAGTTAAGAAATATGGATTTAGTTTCACTGGCACTGAAAAGTCACTGAAATTTTTACCAGTGAATTGATTTAGGTGTAGAGTTGGAAATCATATTCTGATTTTGGTGATGTTTTATTGTAGAGGTAAAATATAGTGTTGTGACCACTAGTTAAGGAGCATGGTAGAAAACATCTGATTATTTGTAAGGTCACCTATAACGTGAAAAATAAAAACTCTGATTTTCAAACAAACAAACAAAGAAAACAGTCGAAATGAGAAAGCCAAAAGTCATGTCACAGCTTTACATTTAAAAATTACTTAGGAGTTTTTATTTTGAATGGCACATTTTTGACCGATGTCTGGCTTTTAGAGTGACTTGACTGCAGATCAGTCAAATGATTCAAACAGATCTGTAAATTTGGATGTGACCTCCAAAGAGACTGATTCTCCTAATGTATGCTGAGGTTGCTCTGCTGTGAATGAGCTATATAACAATGAAGAACATTTTTTAATCTGATCAATGGCAGTAAAAGTAAAAGAGAAAGCTAATTCTCTGCCTGATTTACCTGATTCATTTGGTTATTAAGGACAGAAGAAATATTGATAATCACTGTATTAAGTTTTAGTTGGAAACAGAGTTGTCACCATATGGACCCAGGTTTGAAAGCATTTTCTTATTTAAATATCAAAATTGATGTTAGTATATGCAAAGTGTCATATATAGCCTTAGAAATCTAGTCTTTGTAGTAATTAACCTTGTTTTCTAAGGTTCTGGTTTTTTTTTTTCTTTCACACATAAAAAGTAAATGCTTTGTTTCTCTTCAGTATAGAGAATAACGCATCCCATCACTACCGAAGAACTGTAGCCCCGCCCCAAAGTTTGTAAAGAATAGGTTATAAGGATTTATTCCTTTGAAATACCTAGTTTCTTAAAATTTACAGCAGCTTACCTTACCCAGATTAGAGGTAGGGAAAACTGGTACATTCATATGTAACTGGAATTCATGTACATTTGTGTAAGCTATTTTGTAAAGCAGTTCAGTATGTAGCACAAAAAGGATCACATACTTTGCTCCAGGAATCCCAAGTATCAGTCTGCCTTGGTTGTAAGCACAAACCAACCCTAAGTCACACTGTTGGTCATATGGGTGGATGACCATGTAGGATGCAGCTCCATTACACTGAGTCTAGGATGCAGGGTGAGAGGACCTGTTTTCTAGGGCTTTCCTATTCTTCTAGGAAATGAGACCAAGGTGAAGTTCATACTGATTTAAACTTCTAACCCCATCCATACGACTGTCCAGCCAGTTCACATTTCATTGCCCCAACTGAGTCATCTCACAATAAGGACCATTTATTAAATAAATAAATAAATAAATAAAAAGACCATTTATCTCACAATACAGACAATTTATAAAATACCTCTTCAAGTGACACTGTAAATGTCACAGGAGTGTAATCATGTGGCAGAGACATAACAGATAGATGAGGGCCACCATGAACTTTACCATACTAACCTTTATAGGCTTTTTTTCTAAAAATTTAGGCAATTCTAAATAATTCAAATACTGAAAAATGTTATCTACAGATTATTGCATATGACATTAGTTATACTAATAAAATTTAGCACTTTAAAATTATGATAAAGGCTGTACAAAGTTTAGTTTTTTAATGAAGTGCAGTATTATACAATGATTGCAATTATATCTCCGGAAGTAAAATTCATTTAATTGTACTCAAAATAAGTTATATTCTGCTCATAGGCGGAAAATGACTAGAAAACTCTTAAGAATGAAGGAAAAGGTTAGCTGAGTATGGTGGTACATGCCTATACTCTCAGCACTTCAGAGATGGAGGATCCTCAGTTGTCTGAGACACTTTTGAAAACCGCAAAAACAGCACAAAGCATGAACACAAAGCATTAGCAAAGATACATTGTGCAAAAGGATTTTATATTTAAAAATTTCCCTTATTGTTGATGAAGTGATAATTTTACAATGACAATGAATATTTTTTAGTTTTTAAATGTTTTTTGTCTTACATATTTGTGTATATGTATCTTTGTGAATGTGTGCACTCACATGTGTACAGGTGCCTACAGAGGCCAGACAGGTCAGAAAGGATCTCTTGGAATAAGAGCTATAGGCATTTGTGACTCTCCAGTGTAGACTGATTCCAAGATCTAAATGCCTCATGACAGAGTAACTACTACTCTGTTTAATTTATTTTTATTTATTCTTTATTTACATTCCAGATTTTATCCCCCTCCCAGTCCACCCTTTAACTGTTCCACATCTCATACCTCCTCCCCGCTGTCTCCACAAGGGTGTCCCCATGCCCTCACCCCACCAGACCTCCCCACTACCTGGAGCCTCCAGTCTCTTGAGGGTTAGGTGCATCTTCTCTCACTGAATCACTGAACTGTTTTACCTTTTATGGGCACCACTTCCCTCAAGAGGAAATTATGTGCTTTTAAGGGGAAATGTCTTAACAATGTCAA
>JADRCD010207279.1:0-15399 GCA_019843815.1 Montemys delectorum
AAAAAAAAAAAAAAGAAAATCACAAGAACAAGAAACACGTGTACACATACAACCCTCCCACAAAACCACAAAAGTGTCTGGGTGGCGGTGGTGCGCACCTTTAATTCCATCCCTCTTCCATCCCTCAGGAGGCAGAGGCAGGCGGATCTCTGAGGGCCAGGCTGGCCTGGTCTACAGATTGAGTTCCAGGATAGCCAGGGCTGCTACACAAAACCCAAGCAACCAACCCCCTCAACTCCCTCTCAAAACTCCCACAAAAATAGAAATAAAAATAAACAAGCAAAAGTCTGATAAGACAGAACCAAATGAAACAAAGAGTTCACAAAGATACTTGTTCTTTTGTTAGCCAACCACTCCTAAGCATGAAGTCTGCCCTGAAGCCTGGTTGATAGACAGTGAGACTCGGTTGGAGAAAACTGACTGCCCCTTTGCCAGTGGGTATCAGTTGCAGAAAGCTTCTTAGCGGGGGGTGGGGTGGTGGGGGGACCCTGTAGCCACTTTTCCCTTTCAGTCTGAAAGTCCGTCCAGCTTGACCCTGAGCAGTTCTTGTGCATGCTGCTCCGTTAATATATATGTACATACACACATAGACATATATACATGTGGGCCTTAAATCCAGTCAGAAGTGTTGGTGACTACGCTGGTCACAGTAGCAGTGTCACAGGCTCTAGTTCACGGGTGTGTAGCTGACTGATAGTGGTGACCACTTTCCTCCTCTGGTATCCTGCAGATATCTTCCACGAGCACCAGTCAACTTGGGTGAGACTTCTAGGTAGTCATCAATTCAACTTCTCTGTGTTGAGTGGTATACTTATGTGTTGTTGGCGGTGATAGAGCTTTCTATCAAGTTGTGGAGAGTAACTAATAGCCTGTCAATAACCTATCACTCTATATGCTAAATATAAACAGAGCTTTAAAGATTGTCCCTAATAACACAGACCCAAAAGACAAGTATTGTATGATCTCTCTTATCATGGATGTTAGTGTTTCAGTTTTTAAAATGTGTGTTATAATAGGAATAACCACAGAAATTAGGTACCCAGCAGGGGACTAGGGAAAGGAGTGGATCTCCTCAGGATGGGGAAATAGAATTTAGTGTTATAGAGTAACAAAGGAGAAACAAAGATTAAATAGGAAGGGGGATGGGAAAGCCAGATAAAGGTAAATAAATGGTGACATTTAATGCGAATATTGAGGTCACTACACTTTGTCCTTAACCGCCTTAGCTGCCTGCCCAGTCCCCACCCCTTGCTGATTATATTTGTGTTACATTTTTGTTATATTTGTGTCATTGCACTCATCCTATGACGTGTATGCCTCTGTGCACTGGCAGATCTAATAGAATGGAAAAGAGAAAAGGGGACTAGGCTGCCCCCAGCACTACTTCAGCCTTGTGGACCAGCTCCCGAGCATCCCTGTGGGTGTAACAGGACTGTGGAGATCCCCACTTGACAGTAATCTTTAGTTGCCCAGAGTTTGCTTGACTCATCGGCTAAGGAAGCTAGTACTTCACTTGTCACATGATGCACTTAGGAACTATTTCCTGCCATCAGTGGCCACGCCCTGTGTATTTTTTTTTTTGTTGTTGTTCTTATCTTTGTTGTGAGCCTGTGTCTTCTCTTAGTCCTGAGCTGGGCACACAGGAGATGATCACTTGACTTTTACCAAATGGTTTGGATGAGAATCCAACCCTGCTCATTATCCTCCCCGCACAGCACTAAGATTTCCAAGTTAGGGCGCTGAGAATACCCTAAGTTGGCCTTGAAGATCAGACGAGTTTCCAGTCCACTGCCATGTCAGGTGATCTCTGTGAGGCTGGCCACAGGAAGGTATCACAGATGTCTGCAGCTGACATCTTCATTCCCAGAACGCCCCTCTCAGCAATTTCCTATGTGCTGGATTCAGCATAAGAGCCATAGGGCAGAGAGCTAGGGAGGCAGATTCTGAGCTGGCACCTCTCACCTGACAGATGTCTAATGTATGGTTTCTAGCACTGGGGCATTGATTCTGCACCGTGCCTGGGAAGGACTTCTCACCGTGTTTGGAAGCAGAGCTCCGAGACAGATCTGACTGTTGGTGTGGTAAGGCACATGCCATCCAAACAATGCAGGTCCCTCTTTTCCAAAGTTGTGCAGCAATTATCAGCCCTTTATAAATCTTGCAAATAGCTCCTGCTTAAAAATCTGATATAATTCCAAAGTGTCCATAAAGATGATTAGAACACAGCGTAAGAGCACCTTGCCACAGGGAGACCAATTTAAACCCGTCTAAGGACGGTTTTGAATGATTTCAGAAAGGGGAAAAATATGTAAAATAGGAGAAAGTGTGCTCTGAGGAGAGAAAACTGTGTGTGTGAAAGAGGCAAGGGCTCCACAAGGAGTCACTGTCAGATGTCCTGGGTTAACTGTGTGAGAGAGAGGCAAGTGCTCCACAAGGAGCCGCAATCAGATGTCCTGGGTTTGACGGAAGGATGATACAGTTGCTTGAGATTCCCTAAAAATGTCACTGAGCTATGAGCATTAAATGTTGGGTGCCAAGCAGATGATAAGTATTATGGGGCCAAGATTTTAGAGATCATTAATATTAGGAATCACTAAGTAAATTACACTCCCTCCATAGTATAACTGTTATTAAAATAATATTAAGTGTCTTTAATGTTGAGAAGTACTTATGAAATAATATTAAGCCAAGGAAATAATGACTTTTTCAAAACTATGAGTGGAGCTCTCAAACATATATGCCACCTAGGAGAGAGTGGATGCTCTCTAGCCCACCATGGCTATTTTCTTTACTAACAAGGACCCCTCTGCTCCTGACATCTATCAATTTAGCACAAAATTGAACGAAAATATTTGCTTAGTATTTGTTCCCAGTAAAAGATCTCTTGAGATATTTTTAGAACTAGAGAATTGCCAGCAACATAGCTGCTCTGGCAAGGGATCATGTCCAGTGGGATCCCCATTCTAGGTCTGGCTGGAATACAAAAGCACTCTAGATTACAGTATAATCTGGCTGGAATACAGACAGGCCCTTAGTGTACACCTTTAAACCCTAACAATGAAGGTAAGGTTAGGTTGTAGAAGGAAGCATCCATGCTTGAAAGTGATGTCTAAAATTGAAGGGCAGACAAAGTGATGAATCAGAGAAAGATTTGCCAGAATGAGTCAGAGATAGTATGCACCAAACTCACATGAGAACAGAAAAAGAAAAAGAGGTTAATTAAGAGCAGAGGGGAGAGGAAGGCAGTGTGCGTATATGGCAAATTTACCAGGACAGTTTTACAGAGACAGGTTGCAGGGAGAACAAGTTAAACATAGATGAAGACAGAACAAACCAGAGAATGAAAAGAAGCCAGAAGATTAGAACATATTGCCAAAGTTAGTATGAAGCCATACAGAGCAATTTAGGCAGAAGCCAAGAAAAACCAGATTCAATCAGCCAGCTTGGAAGATTAGATTGTACAGAGGGTAGAAGCTTCCAGGCCTAGGCCTAGGAATAGTTAAAACAGAGAAAGAAACTCTCTGGGCTCAGTCCAAGCTGTGTATTCATTCATGTATCTTGGTTATAGCTCTCATCTCATCCCTTCATCTGAGGAAATAAAAGTGACATTTACACCTTGACATCATGGTCATCAAGTGACTCTCTGAAATTGTAAGCAAGCTCCTAACTAAATGCTTTATTTTGTAAGTTTCGTTGGTCATGGGATCTCCTTACATCAATTGAAAGGACAAATTAACATGGCACTGAGGATCATGGTCTGATGGAAGAATTAATACACATGGTTGCAAATACCATTAGTCCTTAAAAATTGTACAGCACTATGGGAAATTGTCTCAACATATAATTTATGGTTACAAGCTATGTTTCAGCCCTGTTATATGCAATGAATGGTTTAGAAATTCATGGCTATTTGGTGTAATATTCAAAGTATGACCTGAGGAAAGGGATTTGATGGAGACATCCAGCTTAGAGCTGAGTGTTCCAAGGTCTCTTACTCTCTGCGTAATGTTTGCCTATGGCTCTATCTGTTCCCATCTTCTTCAGGACAAAGATTCTTTGGTAACGACTGAGCAAGGCACTGATCTATAAGTATGGCAGAATGTTATTAGGAATAATTTTATTGCTATATTTTTTGACAGAAGTAATAAGTTTTACCATAGGTCCCTGGGCTCTCTAGTCTGAGGTTGTTGGACACCCAGACAGCAGTGTCAGCTGCTGCCCATTCAAGGTCCATTCATGGGATTTATTTTATGTTCATACATGGGCAGAAAGATGGTCTCTTGCTATATCATTGCTAATCTGAGGCTCAAAGTATAGAAATGTTTATGGATAAGCCCTATAAGTGATGGACATGAAGGAGTAGGAGAGAATTAGACAAAGAAGAGAGACAGGAAGAGAGGAGAGGAGAGAGACGAGAAGGGAAGAATCTTCTAGAGCAACGGCCTTCCAGCCCTTTAAGCCTTTCCATGTCTACGATACGTTTAGTCCACTTTCCATCTTGAGAATAATACCCAGTAAAGCAATGACATCCTGGCCTCACTGGGGTTTTATGAATTTGTATGTAGGAGTACAATGCTAACCACAAAAACATATAGTGTTTTATAAGCCCATAGGAAGAGAGGCTGGCTGAAGGGAGCAGAAGGCCTCAGACAAGTGATTTCAAACCAATTTAAAGCCACACACGTGACACAAAAGCAGCTAGCCTCTGCCTCAGTGCCAGCCTACAGGAGGAAGCCTGTGCACACCGACAGACAGCACTGGAGTTAGACTGGCTGCAGCCTTCAACTGCTAGTTTCCCCTTGGTGCCAAGACCAACGTTCTTGAAGATCAGACACCAGCCGCCATTTCCCTCCCTGATGGACAGCTGCGTTTGAGAAGAAAATGCAGGAAAAAAAATTGCTAGGCTTTGTTGTCAGCTAAAGTGAATGGAGAGCCACTCTTCCGGAGCTGCTGAGTGTCACCCAGCTGACGCACCAGTTGCCATGGTGCTAGAGTGCACTTTGCCATTGCCGAAGAAATCTCCGCACCTGTACCTGCAAATGCCACGGACAGGAAGCTTATTTTCATGATTAAAATAGTTAGTCATGAATAAGCAGCACTGGGAACATCATACTGGCCAGGAATGTGGTGTCTCCATAGGTTAAACAGAAATACTATGAGCACACTTCAGCAGTAATTCAAAGTCACTGAGAAGCCTTTATGAGAGGTACTAATGTGAAAATCTCAGAATACACGGTGTGTGTATGTGTTTGTATCTCTCTGTGTGTGTCTGTCTGGGTGTCTGTGTGAAAGTGTGTATGCATATGTATCTGTGTACATGTGTGTTTCTGTCTATCTGTGTGTGTGTCTGTCTGTGTGTGGATGTGTGTCTGTGTGTGTGGTCTCTCTATCTGTATGCATGTCTGTATGTCTGTGGGCCTGTGTGTATCTATTCTATTCTAGTTTCCCCAGGAACATGCACACATGTGCTCATCCATCCCACACATGTGTGCCTGCATGTACATACATAAACAAAAGATAGAGAATAATATAACAGTAGCAAACACTATGTGCCAAGTGCTTTGAAGTGCTTTGTTTATTTGACTTTAACTATCCTCTGAAGGGATTATTAACACTGTCTCTATTTTGAGATAAGGATGCTGACTGCCTTAGTTAGGGTTTTACTGCTGTGAAGAGACACCATGACCAAGGCAACTCTTACAAAGGACATTTAGTTGGGGCTGGCTTACAGGTTCAGAGCTTCAGTCCATTATCATCAAGGTGGGAAGCATGGCAGCATCCAGGCAGGCATGGTGTTGGAAGAGATGAGAGTGCTACATGTTTATTCAAAAGAAGACAGGAGAAGACAAGCTTCCTAGGAGATAGGAGGAGGGTCTTCAAGACCACCCCCATAATGGCACACTTCCTCCAAGAAGGCCACACCTACTCTAACAAGGCCACACCTACTAATAGTGCCACTCCGTGGGCTAAGCATATTCGAACCATCACATTCCATTCCCTGGCCCTCATAGGTTTGTTCAAACACAAGAGTCTATGGGGACCATACTTAGCCATAGCATAATAAAAATACATTTAGTCCAACTTCAAAAGTCCCAACAGTCTGTAACAGTCTGTAACAGTCTCAACAATATTAAAAGTCCAAAATTCAAAGTCTTTTCTGAGATTCATCCAATCACTTAACTGTATTCCCCTATAAAATCAAAATCAAAAAACAGATCACATACCTTATACATCGCAGCATATACAACATGTCATAGGAGAATACTGGACCAAACAAAATAAAAAATCATCTGGGCAAACTCCAAACTCTGCATCTTCATGTCTGAGGTCAAAGTGCTCTTCAGATCTCCAACTTCCTTCATCGTTGTTGACTTCAGCACAATGCTCCTTGGCTGCTTCCACTCCTGTTAGCAGCTTTCCTCAGCAGATAGCCATAGCTCTGGCACCTCAAACATCTTTGGATCTTGTCTTAGTCAGGGTTTCTATTCCTGCACAAACATCAAGACCAAGAAGCAAGTTGGGGAGGAAAGAGTTTATTCAGCTTACTTCCACATGGCTGTTGATCACCAAGGAAGTCAGGACTGGAACTCAAGCAGGTCAGGAAGCAGGAGCTGATGCAGAGGCCATGGAGGGATGTTCCTTACTGGCTTGCTTCTTCTGGCTTGCTCAGCCTGCTCTCTTATAGAACCCAAGACTTCCAGCCCAGGGATGGCACCACCCACAAGGAGCCCTACCCCCTTGATCACTAATTGAGAAAATGCCCCACAGCTGGGTCTCATGGAGGCATTTCCCCAACTGAAGCTCCCTTCTCTGTGATAACTCCAGCCTGTGTCAAGTTGACACACAAAACCAACCAGTACAGATCTCTAAGGCAACTTCAGCTTCATAGCTTCTTATTCCAATGTCTGGGCTCCATACACACTCTTCTGGGTTTCTCAAATGGCCTTGGGCTTGGGTTACTTCTCCAGCTCTGCCCTGTGTTGCACTATAGGCTCTGGTTGATTCCACTCCACTGCTGCTGCTTTTCTTGGTGGTCATCCCATGATTCTGGCATTTCCAATACTATAGGGTCTTCCCTTAGTATTGGAACTAACTTTCAGCAATAGCCTCTCATTGGCTCTCTTCATGGTGCCAACTTCTTTGCATGACCCCTTCAGTTCCTGGGCCATGAACTGCAACTGAGGCTGCACCTTTGTAAGATTAAGTTTTCAAACTGTACTGTGGAAATTTAGCCATTAGTTAAACTCAGTGGGAGACTGGCTCCCAGAACCTAGAAACAATGGGAGACCAGAACCCAGAAACAAGGGAACCAAGACGACCTGGCCCGAGAACCCAGAAACAACCTGGCCCAAAACAATTGCCAGGTGGCTAGCCCGCCCCTGGACCCTAGCATGAGCCAGCACCAATCAGAAACCACCCCATACTTTCCCCTTATCCCAGTCTTCCGTTTTGCCCCAGCAACTACACAGAACTAAAAAGCT
Organism: Montemys delectorum; assembly: GCA_019843815.1. Lineage (NCBI taxonomy): Eukaryota > Metazoa > Chordata > Mammalia > Rodentia > Muridae > Montemys > Montemys delectorum. Next base: position 7,482 of record JADRCD010207279.1, read on the forward strand.
GCCTAATACCTCTCGGGGCCAGACTCCTCTACCCCTGCGAGGGATATGAGTCTCGCCCCAGCTAGCTGGAATAAAAAGCCTCTTGAAGATTGCATCAAGTCCTTGTCTTGGTGGTGTGTGGGGTCGTCGCTCCCGGGATTTGAGTGTGTGGGCCCCTCCGGGAATGTCATACCTTCATCAGTGGCTTTCCCTGGCTTCTCACAATGCTAAACTTTAGTTGTCCTCCATGATCCCTTCACACCTTCAAACTCAGTACCACGTGGGTGACTCTTACACATTACCCAGTCCGGCTGCAGCATGAGATACAACCTTGGCTATCTCTGAAACACGACTTCTTTGCGATCTCAGAAAACTTCCCAGATTTCACCTCAGTGAAGCTGGTCTCTTCTTAACCACTGCTAATTCCTTATCTCCAGCTAACCGGCATCAATTGTCCCAGAAGTCCCTTCTATCCAGAGGCACATGGCTGAAGCTGCTGACTTCTGCTGCTTGCTGGGGCTAGAACATGGCCCCCTTGTTCTACTACATGCTCACTAGCTTTCTGTTTTCCAGCTTCTTCACTGCCTAAGCCTGGCTGTCCTGAGGGTTGCTCTGTTGATGGACCTTGAATTCAGAGATCTGAGTGACTCTGTCTCCTGAATGCTGGGATTGAAGACATGTACCATCACACTTGGACTTAGCTTTTCTTCACCTAGAACTTGCTCTGTCATAGGCTGGTCTTGAACTCAGAGATCTGCTTGCCTTTGTCTCCTGGGATTAAAGGTGTGTACCACCATGCCTGGGTCCATTCCTACTAGGATAGCTTTCCATGGCCTCTATTCCTCAAGATTGGGTTCAAAAGCCTGTGTCTTCTAGCCTCAAGATCTGGATGACAATCATTTCTGGATTGCACATTCCAGATTAAAAGTCCAAACTATTTTTTGTCCAAGTGCAAACACAAACAATCTTAGCTGGATGGGACTTTGCCCCAAGGTCATCACTCCCTTAATCTCTTTATCTCCCTGAACACAGGATTCACTTCCATTTTGTGTACTAGTACTCCCTTATTACTTGAACCACACATTTTGTGGTTTTTTTCTTTTTAAGCTTGCTATGCTTGATTGGAATGTTTTTAGTAAGAGTAAACCAGAGGCGAAAGTCTATGCTAGGCTTTTTTTTTTTTGAGATATCTTTTGTCAGTGCAATTAATATAAATCTCTTTGCCTTAGCCTCAGGTAGACTCCTCAAATGGGGCAAAAAGCAGCCACAATTTTCACCAAAATACCACAAAACAGTCTCTAGGCCACATACTGAAACATCTTGGATCGGGCCTGCACAGTTCAAATCATAATCAGTAACAAAGTCTTCAATATTCCTACGAGGATGACCCATTAAGCCCTACTTAAAGCATTTCACTGCTTTCTAAAGTCTCAAAATCAAGACTCCTCCAGACAAAAGCCTGTCAGGCCTTTCACAACAACACCCTAGGCCCTGTACCAACTTCTGTCTTTGTTAGGGTTTTATTACCGCAGTGAACAAGGCAGCTCTTACAAAGGACAAAATTGAATTGGAGCTGGCTTACAGGTTCTGAGATTCAGTCCATTATCATCGTGGCGTGAAACATGGCAGGAGGAGCTGAGAGTTCTACATCTTGCTCTGAAGGCAAACAGGAGAAAACTGGCTTCCAGGGAGCTAGGAGGAAGGTCTCAAGCCCACCCCCCACAGTGACACATTTTCTCTAACAAGGCCACACTTCCTAATAGTGGCACTCCCTATGAGTCTTAGGGGGGAATTTTCATTCAAACCACCACACTGTCACAGAGTGATGAAGTTACATCTCCCAGGTCACACAGCCCACAATGGATGGACCTGGAATTTAATTCTGAGCATGTGCTATAAAGCACTATGTTGGTAAGGTCATTTATTGATTTAAAGGGAAAAATAATAGCTCATACCAATTTTAGAAGTCAAATTTGACAATTTCTTAGGCAATTCTCGTACACTCTCTGGTTTGAATATATCATCCTTGTCTAAGAAACATTAAATAAATAGACTTACTTTTAGCCCCCCTTCAGAGGAAGGCTTTCCCAGCCCAAATATGACTTAGTATAAAACCTTCAACTTGCAGAATTTCTACATACTATCATAAGGTATTTTCTGGATTCTTCCAGACTCTTCCCAGTCCTTTCAGTATAGGCTCACATGATGTGGTTAACATGAAATCAGGTGAAGATAAGTTTTCTTACGTATTTGAATGAGTGTACCTTTAAATCTACCTATCCGTTTTCTCATTGTACACAATGTGAACATTTCCTCATGACTGGTCTGGTCACAGGTGGAAACTTGTGCTATAACTGTAGGCTGTTAAGTCACTATCTGTCCAGGTGTGACAGCAAGCATGTTCAGGCTGTCATCTGATGAGGGTGCCAGGAAGAAAGGATCTTGGCATGGCTCTCAGTGACATCTGTAGATTGTCTAAGCGCACCCTGATTCAGCAGTGCAAGGCTCTGGGCAGGGTGGGAAGCAGGCCAGGTTCTCCCTCTAGGATAGGATGAACAGTGAGCTCCATCCACACTGGCATGTGCAGACTCCAGTCTTAGAGCTCCAGTCCTGGTTTCACAGACATCTAGGGTGCTTGGAGAAGACGCAGGGAAGAGAGACGCAAACCTAACACAGCTTCGAAATATAGCAGACGAGGGCCAGTCACAAGGACTAAGATGATTCATAAGTGAAGAAAAGGGCTGCAGATGCCTCAATCTCTGTGAGAAGTTCCTACAAAGAAAGATGGGAGCCAGGAGGGATGGCGGTCGAGGCAGGACTTCACACGCACTCTGTCTCTTGTATAATTGCTGGGCCAGGTCAAACTTCACATGCACCCCATCGCTCATGTAATCACTGGGCCAGATGTGATGGTGTGAGGCAGGACTCTGCATGTACCCCGTTTCCAACCACTGTCTGTCTTCTTCACAGTTCCTTCTCACTGGTGAGTCTTAGTTTCTTATCTTTAAAATCAAAAAAACCGTCTCAGGAAAGATGTTTGGGAAAAGCAAACTGCAAGCTGTGGCTTCAGTACATATTGGGTCCTCGAGTGCTACCAACAACTCCACTCACCCTGTGTAACCATCAGAAGAGAATATTCTCTCCATAGTGGCCAGACTGTGTTTAGAGAGAAGGGACCACCTACTCAATGTGATCTTATTCAACATCGGAAGTTTGTAGAGATAGCTTCAGCTCTGAAGGGCTCTTCTTCGCACATGGCTGCAGGGACACTGACCCAAGCACCAGCATGGTACACACCACACCAATCTGGCAGAACATTCCTACCACACTTGTGCATGGGGGCTTTCTGGTGGCAGGTGACCTGCTTGCTATTTTACTTTGGCACTTACAGATTGGCCACCAGGATATTACTGTCACTACAGCGAGGCCAAAAAAATCCACAAGGGAATTAGGGAAGGGGAAATGCTTAGAAAATGAATCAAAATGGGAGGTGAGATTAGCAACGGTGGTGCCAAGCCATGCTGTCCCTCTTGTTGCTGTGATGGTGAAATCTGAATGGCCAATCAGGCTCAGTTGGAGGAGTCTTGATACCCTAGGGTCTACACATGGCAATTCCCCCTTCTCAGGTTAACTCTTACTAATTACTTTAGCCCAAAGATTTTATTACACTGGATAATATCCTGGGATGACGTTGTAGCCAGACTCCAAAGTCTTTTCTCCATCTGAGAAAGCCACAGACTCCAAGGCATGCTATCTGTCATTATCCCTATAGATGATAGAATTTGAAATGAAGTGTTGTATAATTCCAAGATGTCTGACTTTAGCTATGTTTCTCTCCCTCTGTGCACCAAGAGCTGTCCTGATTTTTGCTCTTTCTTCTAGTGCCAAGACTTGTCCTGTCTGCCACTAACACTTTTCAGGCCTGTTTATCGCTCAATGATTCTCAAGCATGGGAACGCTATGGCATCTCTCTCTTCTTAGTGACTCTCATGTGCAGCCAGGGTTGAGGGGCTGGGGAACCCTGCTGGAAAGTAGTTTGGGTAGATAGGTGGGTGGGTGGGTTACTGTGCTGTAAAAGGAAACATCTTTTAATTATTTCAGGATTTCTGGTGCATAGAAAGAAGGTCCCAAGAGAGTGATCCCTACTCAACTGCAGGTGGTGTTGCTCCCTTTTTTGGTTACTCACTGAGATTTCCTCCCCATTTAGGGCAAAGAGTCGTATACTGGCCAGGCACATTTAAGAGGACCAGCAAGATGGCAGATTCCCAGGTATCTCGCCAAGTGCCAGCTTTGCCTAAGGGAAACTTAGATATTCCTGCCATGCTGAAGGTTCCCTCCATATTTCCACATCTAACTTCATGCTAATCCACTGATCCCTTGAGCAGGTGTCACATCATTACATCTACTGGCTGCATAGAGTGCATAGAGACTTATACTACCTAGGGTCTATCTGGAGAGCCAGATCCAATTGTAATGAGAAAGAGAGAGAACCTTTATGTAGCACCTGTTTCCCATCTATCTATCCATCCATCTATCTATCTATCTATCTATCTATCTATCTATCTATCTCTCTCTCTCTCTCTCTCTCTCTCTATCTATCTATCTATCTATCTACCTACCTACCTATCTATCTACCTACCTATCATCTATTGACTTATTGTGCGTTACCTACTTACATACAGAGAGATATTCATTTTAACAATTAGTTTACATGACTGGGGAGCCAAGATTGAAAAATTTATTTTTCGTCTAATAATGTCAGTCTACAGGGAGAATTCCCTTATTTTTGGAAGACCTCATATTTTTCCTTAAATCCTCTAACAAGCTATATACTTTTTACCTTATTGTGAAACGTGTGTTCTTTGCACTATTCAGTCTATGACATTCTGCCATGGTGACCTGAGATGGCAAAGGTGATGGTCCTGATGACGACCATATATATCTTCACTGAGGTAGAAATGATTTCCCAAGTACAGACAGGTGTGTGTGAGTGTAAACACATGAGTACACACAAACACAATGAGATGTGAGGGTGGGCATGCAAACACACACACACACACACACACACACACACACACACACACACACACACACGCAGAGCCCTTTCAGCATAGCTATGCATTTGTTCCCTTCCGGGCATCTTCTACTGCCTCCTATTTGACTCCAGAACTCTAGCTGGCAGTTGTCAATATATTCTTATTAAAGACAAGTGTTTGGATCAATCCATACATCCACAGCAACATGAAGATGTAACTGCTTGGAGTGAGCTACGTGATTTGTCTGTTTGCCCAATTTCTTCTAGGGGATGAAAGGGTATTCGTTAGGCTCTGAGCACAAGGGAAGATGTGAGGCCCACGTGTAATATCCGTTGGGTACAATTTATATTTTAAATATCATAATTGCAGCCTTTCGAAATCATTATTTTTTAATGTAGTGAAGTGCAATTCATTAGCACAGAGCTGAAAATAGCGGTGGCATTTGCATCAGGGCAGAGCAGTGTAATCAGCAGTCTCTGAGCCCACATGGCTCAGTTTAGTATGGCCACGGTACAGTCACGAGTTCTGCCACATGTACAGGCAGTGAGAGAGAGGGGCTCTACTCATGAGGAGCTGTGTTCCCTGTGAATAGCACACTCACTTGCCTAGACCACTCACCCCACATACTGCGGCCACCAGTCCTCTGTCTGACCTCTGAGATGGCTAGAGGATGCGTTGTTTGTGTTGATCTTATCCATAAGATTCTTATTGCGTGCATAGAAAAAGTCGTGATTTTAAAGGAAAAAGTGTTAGGCCTTTGTTCTGCTCTGCTGGCCTTGGTAGATAGATGTAGGTCATGGATTTGGAGAGATAACATGAGGCCTCAGGACACAGTCATGGTGGCACCTCCTTGGTGTTCTCTGCCACTTTTCTCTATCCCCAGCTTTGCTCATCCCCCACTTCTGCGTTGCTATTTCCAGTCTTCAACCCTCATCTGTCCTCTTCTGTCTTTTCCTCTGACCCTTCACTCTCCTTTCTTGTCGCTGCCAATCCATCTATGTTTCTTTCTCAGACTGAAATCCAACATGGGGCCTCTGATCTAGTTGTGCAAGAACATGAAACTGTGGAATCTAGACCCAGCTGTAACATAGCCCTCTGTGGAAATGTGATGGTTTGTATATGCTTGACCCAGGAAGTGGCACTAATAGGAAGTGTAGCTTTGTTGGAGGGGGTGTGTCACTGTGGGTGTGGGCTTTGAGACCCTCATCCTAGCTGCCTGGAAGCCAGTATTCTGCTAGCAGCCTTCAGATGAAGATGTAGAACTCTCAGCTCCTCCTGAACCATGCCTGCCTGGATGCTGCCATGTTCCCACCTTGATGATGATGGACTGAACCTCTGAACCTGTAAGCCAGCCCCAATTAAATGTTGTCCTTATAAGAGTTGCCTTGGTCATGGTGTCTGTTCACAGCAGTAAAACCCTAAGACAGGTGTCCTGGACTGCACATGGGACAGAGCTTAGGATCCACTAATGTTTTTCCATATTGGGCGTCACAGAAGGGCTCACCGAGTAGCTTGGGTCCCTCTTTCCTGCTGGCGCTCTGCCATCATACACATTATGCATTCTCAGTTTCCCTGGGCTTGACTGCTCCTCCTTGGCATCCATGTGAGGCCACGCCCTGGGAAAGTCCTTCTGTTCTCAGTAGCATGAGCAGAGCTCTCTCCCAACCTTTTCTCTTCACTTGTCTTTACTTTCTTAAAGAAAATGTAGCAGTTTTTAGAACTCTAAGTTTGTATGCTCAGGGTTCTGATTCAGAGGGAAGCTTTAGACGACAGGAGGTGATCCTTCTCAGCCACCCTTTGGTACTCATTGAGTTACTTTTCTTCTAAGTCACCAATTACACATGAGTTATCTCAAAGGGGGCAACATGACATCAAATGCTTAGGAATATGGCAAGCATCTGACCTCTTAGGATTTAATCCTTGAGACTCATTTTGACACCTTTATGTAACTATCATCACCATCATCATCACCATCACCATCATCGCCATGATGATGATGATGATCATCATCATCTAGGACCAGGAGAAGGGTGCTTACTAAGTCAGGAGATAGAAGAACACACTAAAGGGTTTAGTCTGAACTTCCGGGGTCAGAGGGTGGACTCTGGCAGCAGTCAGCTGCCCACAATGATGCTATGACTGGGAAGAGTCAGGGGTAGCAGCACATAGGACTATTCCAGCTAGATAAGGAGAGGAAGAGCAGAAAATAGATGCTTGGGACAGCTTGAAAGCACCAGAGGAAGAAGCAGCCTGTGACCTCAGCTCTGGCATTAGCAGGGGAAACTGAAGCCACACCTGAAGGTTGGCCAAGCAGCGCTAGGGAAAACAGACGGGTGGCCTAGCCCATGGTTCTGACAAGCCTCAGCTCCAGTGTGGTAGTAAATTACATCAGCTTTAGGGGAAGAAATGAGTTTTCTCAGATTCTGTTTCTTGAAGTTCTACAACCAGATGCCATCTTGAGAGGTGTGTGATTATTTGGGATCCTGAAAACAAAGGATAACCACAGATTGGGCTATTTGGAGCCATCCTGCCACAGTGACTGGGTGGGAGAAGTTGGGGTGGGCGGTATGGCAGACATGGGCACCTTTACAAACCCACCCAACTGCAAAAAAGCTGACAAAGCTGTCACAGTGACGTCAGAGCAGATGCAGACTCTTCAACAAATCACATCCTGTCTCTCACTCCTGACAGAAATCTGCTTTCAAAATGTACCCAAGAACTTATGAAAAAAATCTAAAAACTTGAAACAGCTAGAGAAAAAATATTTAAAGAAAAAGGCATAGACGAGACTTTCTGAATACTCTTCCCATAGCCCAGGACACAAAAATGAAAATTGACAAATGGCATTACATAAAACGAAAAGCCAGTCTACACAGAAGAACAAAAAAAAAAAAAAAAAAAAA
>JADRCD010207279.1:19162-51571 GCA_019843815.1 Montemys delectorum
TCTCTCTCTCTCTCTCTCTCTCTCTTTCTGTCTCTCTCTCTCTTTCTTTCCTTCTTTCATTCATGTTTTTGCTGTTTCCCCTGTGGTTTTTGATAAGGAAAACAAGCTCTGTTCTGCCTAGCCTGGGCCATTTCTTGGGAAGTAGGACTTAGAGTGTTAGCACAGCACCAATGTAGGCAAACCAAGGCAGCTATTCACTCTTCCTGTAGCTGCCTTTCGTGTCTCAGGTGGAGATGACTGGGCCAGGCAGCAAAGGAAGCATATGCATTTTTTCTCATCTTGTATAGTAGATGGTGGGTTCAGATTCCTAAGGGGTACAGGACTCAGATTTAGCAGGGAGTTTGGGATGTAGGTGAAAGCTTAGTGACCAATATTACTACAGATTGGATAAAATTCGAGCATTCTCTCTGAGGGCTGTCGTGCTGGAGTCTGGATTCCTGGTGTAATGTACTGAAAGAAGGTGAGACCTGAAGAGTCAGAGGTGCCTGGGCTGTGATTCTGCAAAGGAGCGGGTCATTGATGGTCTCACAGTCAGGGCTGGGTCTTGAGGGAGTAGAATAGTCTCTTCAAGAGCAAGTGGTTACAAGAGAGTAAGGCTGCTGCTCTACAGTCTGCTGCTTGCCCTCCAGCCGAGTAATGTCTCTTGTCACGTGACCCTCTCCTTCACGATGGTGCAGCCAGAGGGCCCTCAGTAGAGGTTGCCCCACTGTGTCAGTCAGATTTCTGTCAGGTTAATAAATACAGAAGACAATCAACCTGTAAAGAGAGAGGACCTGTGCTGGCTTGTGGTGTTGGGGATTTCAGTCCATGATTGATTGATTGCTCTTGCTGATTGGCTCGGTGCTGAGGTACTGCTTCAGGATGGAGGAAAACCAGCCACCACATGACCAGAAATCAGAAGTAAGAAAGAGGACAAGGCTGAGACTCCACTATCTCTTTCAAGGGCACACACCCAATGACCTAAGAGCATCCCATGCAGGCCCTCCTTCCAAAAGCCTCCCATTCTCTCAGTGGTTCCAGGTGTTGAGAAGCAAGCACCAACACAACGATTATCAAAGCCACCACGTCTCTCCTGGGCTTTGAGAACCAGAACAACCTCTCCTTTTTATAAATGATTCACTTCTAGTTATTTGTTGTAATGGCACAGCCAAACTAAAGCAAATAACTTTCATAATGTCTGTATCCTGTTTCTACAACACAGGGCGTGTTCTATCAAGTCTTCAACATACTCTTTTGTTTTTTAAGATTTATTTATTTATTATACATAAGAACACTGTAGCTGTCTTCAGATACCCCAGAGAATCTCATTATGGGTGGTTATGAGCCACCATGTGGTTGCTGGGATTTGAACTCACGACCTTCGGAAGAGCAGTTGGCGCTCTTAACCACTGAGCCATCTCTCCATCCCCCTTCAATATACTCTTAAACTTGATCTCTCTTCCTAAAGAGATAAAGTCTAAACATCTTAGTGTTACTGACAGCAGGTCAGTCTCCTGCTCCAGCCTCACCTCCAACTCCTCCCACCTTACACTCTCCCACCTGCCTTGGGATGCCTCATTACTCTTGCTGTATACTTCCCTCTTTCCATGGCTTTGGACTAAGCTCCCCACCTTGCCATGACTGCCTTCAACATCCACAGTTAATCTTCACCGTTCCCTCTATGACACCTGAATGGTCATGCACAACTACACATACCCATCCCAAATTAACTATTTCTTTAGTATTTCCAAGACTGTGTTTTTATATCATCAATGCTTCAGATGCCAGACAAGGAAAAACTGTGATCTTTCCCAGGAGAGGTAGAGAAGTCTGACATAGTATAATGTAGAGTACACTATAGCTGCAGAAATAGGAGAGAATTCCATAAATATGTGATGATATGTCCTAAGTTGCTTTCTATTTCTTTTTGACACAATCCAGCAACAGAACTTGACAGATTCAATGAGCAAATAGAAGCACAGTGTTCTGCTTTTTCCCTTCCATGCTGTTGGAATGTGAACTTGGTAGGAATTCGAGCAAGCACCTATCCCTGACATTGAGGTAATTGGCTAAGGATGTCAGACTAATGAGAAAAGGAACCCTGATCCCCAATACCTACATCCAGCCAAATCACCCCTGGGTTGTTTCTGCTTGTAGTGCTTGGTGAGAGGGAAGTCAGCTTCTTTCTTTAAAATCACTGTTATTTGACATTTAGCACCAAAGCAAAACCTGTAATGTAATAATATGAGAAAGGAAAGAGGTTAGAAGTGAAATAATCCTTTCCTGTTTAGAGTTAGAACAGAGTTTGATGGGAAGATGGGTGTGTGCAAGCACAGAAGACACACAGCAAGGGAGCTTCCACTCAGTGCAGTGGAGGAATGGCAGCTTTGCATTTCAGACTCTTCTGTAGTTGAGTGTTTCCCAGTATGACTGTTTCAAATCATTCTTGAAGGTATTGTCATAAGAGACAGAATAGAGAAGGAATGCAAGGCACACAAGGACTTGACAGCCTCCTTTCCCCTTCTTTGATACCTCCTTAGAGGTGGCTTCTGAATGATCCAAGTGATCATTATGATGCCAGAAAGATCAGTGGCTGAGAGCCCTGATCACGGACCTGTCAGAAGCAACACTAAGCAAGATGAGGTGTCTGACTTCACCCAGATGCTCTCAAATAATGGCAAATAGAAGGCAAACGAGCATGTATAGCTGAAGCCATAGGTAGAGAGACCGGTTGACTAATGTATTGAAGTGGAGTATTGAAATCCACTTTAAAAAATCAATTCAAGGATGGAAGGTTACTCAGAAGAGGGAGGGGTAATGAGGGTTAGTGGCAAAATGCAAGCTTTGGTGACATTTTGAATAAGTCACTCACTGCTCATTATCTACTCAGCTGAGAGAAAGACATGATCTATCTGAGCTCTCCTCTCCACTTAGAATGACCAGTGACACCCACCTCCTGTGGGAAGCCATGTGTGTTCTTACTGAAAGGAGTCCTATTGTTGGCTTCATATGTGTGTGTCCCACGTAGAATTTGGTGTGTAGGGAGATGAAGGCACATGATTAAAATTTCCTAGATGTACATCAGCTTTTAACACGAAAGTCCTCTCCTCTGTGGCCCCATCTCCTTCACATATAAAAGTTCCTTGAGGCCAGTCTGTTTCTGGGCTTTTTGTCCCCTTTGCTTTGCTGGTCTGTCCCTGCCGTGGCTATAGCTTTATAGTCAATGTTTTTGCATTGGCTGTGGTAGTTCTTATGCCTCATCCTTCCTTATAATTGTCTTGCTTATTTATATTCTTGCCCAAATTTTATAATCATAAGTTCATAAGAAACAATAGACTAGAATTGCATTAACTGTTAGTGAGCTGGAGGATTATTGAATGCTTTAAGTTACTAATGGATGTAGGCTGGAGTGATGGCTCAGTTAGTAGAGTTCTTGCTGTGAGTGTGAAGACTTGAGGTTGATTCCCCAAAACCATTTTTAAAATGAAAAGGGTGAGCAAAGATATACTTGTGATCTGGGCAGTACCCCCCCCCCCTTGCCCGACAGCATAGCCAACTAAATGAGTTACAGGTCAGTGAGAGACTCTGCCTCAACAAATGAAGTGGGCGGTGCTGGAAGAACACTTGAGGTTGACCTCTGGCCTGCACACACACCACACCAGTTTACACAATGCTCCTGCATACACATGAACACATGTGCATATGTGCACACACACATACTCAAATACAAGGCATAAAAGGATAGGCAATATTTAATAGGAAGAATAAAATGGTTGGGGAGGAGATTATAATGAAAAGAACACTACCTGACAAGAAAGTTCAAGATGTGCTTCGTCTGTACAGTGATCTAGTTTGTCTGGCTCATGATGTCAGAAGAGAGGCGTATAACAGGCCTGGAAGCTCCTAACTGTCAGGTATCAATCAGAATTCACATAGGGAAACCTATGCCAACCTTAGGGCTTACAAGTTTCTGTGACAGGTACATAATGAAAGTTGATTTCCCATCAAGGCTTGTGAAATCAAAATGGAGATTTGTGTGAGAAAGGATGAAGAGATGGAGGTTCAGCAGATGTTAATCAGTCCTTACAATGGGAAAATGTTGCTTTCCAATAGAGACCTTTGTGAAATGTGGCATTGTGTTACTCATGGCTGCTAAGCCCACTGGTATGTGCTCTGCAGGTGTAAGAGCTAAGACACGTACATTTTCCAACAATTTCCCTACATGTGCACTTTGTTTGATCAAAACATACTCAGCCAGAGACACATTATCTTCCAAAAATGGGGCCTATTTTTGCTGACTGAAGCTGCTGGGGTAGACCAGTAGGCTGTTTGTACATTGTACATTCAGTCTCCAGTTGCTTTTCCACTGTGATTGTCAAAGCTTAGAACACTGTAGGGTGCTGCAATTGTGCATAAGCCCTGCTGGCTGAGTCCCCTCAGGAGCTATTTTAAAGGCTAGCAGTATTTGAGGATGTACAAACCAGTTTTTGCAGAATTACTGTGCCTGAGGTAAGTGGGCATCAGGGCTGCCTCACAGACTTGCTGAGCCTGGAGAGGAAGCAGGTTCAGAGAGGCTGACACTGGTTCATGGCCTGATCAGTTAGGACACAGTAGAGACTAGAGTTCACACTGATTAACATTTGTTGACTTACTCTTGCTATTTTTTTTCTGAGTAGTTTAGGACTTATTTGTATGAAGGCAACCCACAGTGGGGTCAGTGGGGTCTGCAGCAGTGTTACTGGTGTCCTGAGAAGGTGACCATTCCTAGAGTAGAGGAGACAAAAGAATTTTGATTACGTCCATCAGAACCACCTCTGTATCATGAGCTAATGGGAATCTTGGCTCTTTGACTGCATTGGTTCAGGCCCATTTCCTGAGCTTTGTTCTTCATTCTTCCTTTAAGATGTTCAAGTGACCTTAACATGTTTTCATGCTAGTTTTGGGTTCTCTAAGTGGTAATTTCAGGAACCCCCCATAGAGAAGGGAAGTGAGACCAAGAAGAGAAGATGATTATTAAAGAATGTGTTATCAAATTGGTGAGCATGGGTGAACCATATCATGCTGGGGGCTCTGCTCAGGGGACATAGACCTTACAGTAATCCACTCTATCCATCAATGGCTACTGGCCCATCCCAGAGCTAGTGACTCTTTGTCACTGGCACCTACTCAAGGCAGGGAGAAATGGGCTTGTATGTTAATATATTAGACTGGGGGCAGCTGAGCAAGTGGCTACCATCATACCGACCATGATGTTCCATTTAGGTAGGTTTTCTATATTGTTGTTAGAGTCCACTGTGGCTAGAAATGTGTGTTGGATATTTTCCCCCAACCCTTCATCTTTCTAGACTTCTTGGGTTTATCCCAGAGCTTCAGCATGCACATGTGTCTTTTAAGAAAACATTATCAACATACCTTTTCATTTGAACCTAACTTTTGACACACATATGCATGTGTCTTTTAGTAAAACATTATCAACATACCTTTTTATTTGAACTTAACTTTTGACAGTGTCAGTGCCTTTAAGGGGATTTGCATCATAAGCAGAAATTCTCCAAACTGGAGCCCCTTCAAGTCATTCTACTGAGCAGCCTGAACTTCGAGAGTGATGCAGGTAAAGCAAATACAATAGCTATAAATAGCAGGATACTATTTCATCTTTCATCCTTTGAGCATCTGTCTGGCAAGGCATAGAATCTGCAGCAATCGACAGCTTGATTTAGCAGTAGCGTCTGGTTGGCAGAGGTAAGCATTTTCTGACTCGATCTCAGATGAACTTGAGGGAGGATAAAGTGGCTGGGTTGTTGATGGCAGAGTGGTCTCTGGGAATGGCTACTGTTCTTTTAATGATTCCCTGCATTTTTTATTATTTGAGAATTTTATACACATATATAATGTGTTTTGATCAAATCATTTCATCCAATCTACTTCCCTCTAATTCCCCACCCAATTTCATGCTCTCTGTCTCTCTCTCTGTTTCTCTTTATGTTTCTCTCTCTCTCTCTCTCTCTCTCTCTCTCTCTCTCTCTCTCTCTCTCTCTCTCTCTCTCTCTGTCTTTCTCTGTCTCTCTCCCATATTCACTGAGCCAATTTAGTACTTTCTATATGTTCATAGATGTAGAGCCATCTACTGGACCATGAATAGCCCCTCAGGGTCCACAACCCTGATGAAAGCTGACGTTGCCAAAGCTTCTCTAACTATTGGATGGTGGGATTTTACGAGACCTCTCCTAACTATGCTTAGACCTTGACTGGTTTGTTCTTACATGAATCTTGTACTTGCTATTCCAGCGACCATGAGTTCAAATGTGTAACTGCTATTACATTGATGAAATACTATTTTACTGCAGATGTCCACTACTGTTATCTCTTAAGATAGAAACAACAGAAGCTTCCTGTATTATATGCATTCACATCTACAAGTTGGGGTAGATGGAGAAAGAACTCTCCCAGACTCTATAAGGTATCAGATAACAGGCTCAGTGCTGGGTATGGGTTTCCTCCTTTTGAGCTGCTGTTCAGTGGGGTTACATTGATCCTCTTCTTCTACACAAACTACAGACTACTGCCATTGCTTGTAGCTCCTCCAGAACCTCACTGCAAACCCTATGGTAGAAAAATACTATTAGTAAAAATCCAAGCTGTGCTGGCTGTGTTATGCCAACTTGACACAAGTTACAGTCATCAAAGAGGAGGGAGACTCTACTGAGAAAACGCCTCCATAAGGTCAGGTTGTAGGCAAGACCATAGAGCATTTTCTTAATTAGTGATTGATGGAGGAGGGCCCAGCCCATTGTGGGTGGGGCCATCCCTGGGCTAGTGGTCCTGGATTTTATAAGAAAGCAGGCTGAGCAAGCTATGAGGAAGGAGCAAGCCAGTAAGCAGCACCCATCCATGGTCCCTGCATCAGCTTCTGCCTCCAGGTTTCTGTCCTGATTTCCTTCTATGGGAAATAGTGATGTAGAAGTATAAAGCAAATAGATCCTTTCTTCCAAAGTTGCCTTGGCCACGGTGTTTCATTACAGCACTATGTAGCCATAGCTAAGACATTAGCTGAGTGGCTCTCTCTTGATCTCTGAACTTCTGGGCAGAGAGACAAGGCTGTTGATCTATCTTTCCACCACAGGGAATACAATGGGAAGGAGATCTCCTCAGACTGACTGAACCAAGGGTGCCTTATCCTGGAACTCCCACTCTATGAGGGTGAATTTCTATCACCTTTGTCTAAGACTTCCTGTCTGTAATGTTTTTGTGACAGTAGATCCAATAAATCATGTCAGAGGCCCTACAGAAAAAGCTCACTGATTTCTGCCTTCAGCCTTAACCAAATAATCACACAAATAAAGGTGAATTAGAGCCAGGGTAACCTCTCTCCAAGAGTGGCCATGTTACCAGTGTTACCCCACCCTCTAACCCACTGAATTCTACACAGCTATAAAGTCTGCTTTACCAATAGGAGACAGAGAGAGGGAGAGGAGAAAGAGAACAGAGGAGGAGGAGGAAGAGGAAGAGGAAGAGGAAGAGGAAGAGGAGAAGGAGGAGGAGGAGAAAGGAGGAGGGAGGGAGTGAAGAGGGAGGCAGGAATGGAGAGAGGGTGGGAGGAAGAGAGAGAGAGACAGAGACAGACAGAGAGAGACAGAGAGCTGTCCATGGGTACATAACAAGCAAATGAGGTAGTTAGAAACTATGCCTTTAAGGATACTATATAAGCAATATTTTCAGGTGTATTCATCTCATGGGTTTCCTTCATCTAGAGAACTCGGATGAATACAGATGCCAAATTTGTAGACCTGAAGGGACTTGAGGACAGTGACTTTTATATTTCTGAAATCTCAATGGGTAGTACTTTGTGGATTACACTTGCTGTTTTGAAAATTAATGAGTCGTTCAATTCATTTTATTTCTTCTTTAGTTATAGGTAATCACCTTTGTTTTGTGTTTAGCCTTCTCGAGTCTTTATTTTTATATTTTTGGTAGTGTCTAGAATCAGCAAGCACAATGCTCAGCATTATATAAATGTAGCTCATTTGTTAACTGCCCCACCCCATAGCAGGAATGGCTGGTTCTGAGCTCCAACTCATATACCACAAATAAATATAACAGGGCATTCATGCCTCCTGATCTGCCTTTTACAAGGTAGCTCCTGCAAGCTGGACCAGACTAATCAGCTCCCCAGGCTCTGCTTGAACAGAAAGTGAAGTCTGGGCAGGTGATTGAAGCTGAAAGCAATGGCGCCCCTGGCTCCTTTAATCTGTTACTATTTTCTTCCTCTCTGGGAATGTGGCTAGTCATCAATTTAACACATAGAGGCTCAGTTATTCAAAAACAAATAAGGAAATTGAAGCCCTTGCTCATTTTTATGGGCATTGAACAGAGAGGCTTTTCTTTATCATGTTTCAAAGAGCATATAACTCAGGAAACTGAGGCAGCATGATTGAAGTGAGCTGCCTTCTTTGAGTCAGATCTATTTGTCAAGGAAGGGTTCTATGTCCTTGGGGCTTAATTTTCACTCTTCTAAGGGGAGCCAGGTGTCAGTTAATTGGTGAACCTTTTCTGGAAGAAGTGGGCCTGCCTGGCTTGTCCTGTTTGATAGGGGGAGGTGTCTATCGGGGCTGTTAGTGCGTCTAGGGACAGTTCAGTGTGTCCAGTCACTCATTCCATCTCATGAGCTTCATAGAAGCTGCGAAGATTGGGAAGGCGAGGCTGTATTCTAAAACGTGCCTTTGAGCTTCAGTTGTCATTGTGGGAAACGTGGAATGAAGTAAGCGTCGGGTCACCACTATCCCCCTAAAAAAGCAAAGCAAAGGATTTTGACAATTTTAGATAATAGATTCTGCAAATGGATCCCCAGAGCAATTTGTCTGATGCTTACAAGTTGCCCACTGGGTTTTTAATGTGAAAGGCAGCTTTGCTTTAAATAATTGGCTCAAATGAACAAGACAAGAAACAACAGCAGCAACAAAAATCCACCCTGAAATCGCTCCTGTGCGAACAGCAGTTGGGAGCTGCTCTGAGACCATTCCCCTGTTGTGTGTTTTGGCAAATAGCTCAGAGACCTCTTGAAGTCCCTGTTTCAAAGGGCATGCTATCATTATCCCCCTGAAGGGATAAGATCAGAGACATTTACCAGGTGTGGACCAGTTTTATGTCAACTTGATATAAGCTAGAGTCATCTGAAAAGGGGGAGCTTCAACTGGAAAAATGCATCCATATGACCTAGTTGTATAGCATTTTCGTAATTCGTGATTGATAAGGAAGGGCCTATTGTGAGTGGTGCCATCCCTGGGCTGGTGGTCCTGGGTTCTATAGGAAAGCAGGCTGGGCAAGCGATGGGGAGCAAGTCAGAAAGCAGCACCCCTCCATGGCCTTTGCATGGCTCTTGTCTCCAGGCTCCTGTCCTGTTTGAGTTCCTATCCCAACCTCTCTCAGGGATGAACTGTGATGTGGAGGCATAAGCCAATATACTATTTAGGTATAGAAAGATAGCGTGCTGTTGTCTGCAATTACCTGGATGGAAATGGAACCAATAGTATTGAGAAATACTCAAGGCACAGAAAGGCGAAGCATTACATCACTCATATAGGAATGAAAGGGCTGATCTCAAGGAACTTGACAGTTGAGGGTAGTTACCAGAGGCTGGGGTGTTTGTCAGAGTCGGGAGGGGAAGGGAGGGGGAGCTCATCACAGCAGCTGCTCTATTTTTTTTTTTTTTTTTGTTGTTGTTCCTGTTTCCAGTTTAAGTTCTAAAGAAAGCCAAGTGAGACAGGCTGTGGCCTGTGGAATCAGAGGCAGAACTGACTGGGCTTGGGAGAGGGCTTGGGAGGGGCTGGGGCAGGAGGGGACATCTATTTGGCTTTTTCAAAACCCCTTTCGTGTGGTTAGGCTGGACTTGATCTTGTAATGTAGTTACTACTGACCACGAATTCATGATCCTTCTACCTCTGCTTCCTGACTGCTGGAACTGTAAGCACGAACTGCTTCACCCATTTAATGTGGTGCTCAGAGTGGAGCTGAGTCCTCTCTCCGTGCTAGGATTTTGCTGCATCTCTTGTCTCTGTGTCTAATCCCCATGTTTATGCTTTTGATGTCCTTTTCTAGAGACTCTCTTCCCCACTGACACGTGCTGGCCCCACGTGCTGTTGTGAAGAGAGTCAACGAATGTCACTGGCCTATGGGAGCTGATTCTAGTAAGAATCATGCATCCACATGTCAGGTGACCATGGCAGAAAAGCAGACAGGAAAGAGGATGGGGAAACTGGAGACAGACTGGAGATGCCATTCTCAGAAGCATAGCTGGACAAGACCAGGGCTCTATGGTTGGTTTACCTTTTTGTGAATGAATCTCATTTTGGAGTGAAAGGCACAGATTCCAAGGCTCTTCGATCAGTTTCGACTGTGTGAACACACATGTTTCTAAGGAGATGCTTTGTGTTAACGTGAGGCTCAGTGTCGGCATCACCTGAAGCATGCTTTTGTCTTAAATAGCAGATCTGACTAAAATAGGAACTTTGCCCAAGGCTACGGGATTAACAGGAAGGTTTGTTATTAATGTGTAATTTACCCTCAGGAGCCACTCACTCTCTGCAAGCTGTGGTGTCTCAGGAGATGATCCTTATGTCGTTTGAATATAATGAAGTGCCAAACAGAACCAATCACAGGAAGTGAAAGACACAGGCAGAAGCCAGTAGCAGCTGTGCATATAGATTAGGAGGAGTCCTGAGCTCTGCCAATGAATAAGCCTTAGCCTTTGGTAGAGACAAGGCCTCATTGCCATTGAGCTGAGCAATTTACCTGTGGCAGAGGAACTGCACTGTGAGGGGCATCTTCATCCTGGTGGGCAGCGTGGGAGCTGGGGAAGGCATTCAACATCTTTTTGTCTCTTTTTAAATTGTATCCATCTTTATGAAGGGCATTTTTAAATACAATCATAACATTTCAGCCAGGAGACCAGCAGCCAATCATTGGCAGTAAGCAAGAGCTCCCAAACACTCCTCCTGGGTAGACCAACAGGATCAGAAAGCCCCAGAAGAGCCCAGGGACGTCTGCATCTGATGCTGTGAGACAGGGGCATGCAGAGTGAAAGCTAACGTTTCATTAAAGATGTTGTTTCCAACAACTTGTCACAAGCTGACTTGACTTTCAGGAAACAAAATAAAAATGGAAGACTTCTCCATCTGAAGATCCATAGTCTTTCAGAAAAGGAACCACTGCTCTTTTGAGGAATACTCAAAAGATGTGGCTGCAATGCCCAGATTTCCTGGTAGACCACTACATCCACTTCTGAGGGATCAGGTCCCAACAGGTGTCTGGTCTTAAGGGAGCTAAGTCTGTGTTGATGGGAGATGGGGAAGTGGGTATAAAGATGAATTTATAGTTTTACCCCATCCTGAGGCATTTTGTGACATTGGTGGTCATGCATGTCAACATGAGGAAGTCCCTCTTGGGCACCAAGAGGAGTCATTCAAAATGATCAGGGAAGGTGTTTTCCCTACACCAAGTCAGCTTGGGAGACATTTTGTTATTGACACGTGTTCCTTTCCTGCAAAGTGTCTGAATGCTATTTTTTTTTTTAAAGTAAAACGGAATTCTGCATTTTTATAAAACTTGATAAAGACAGTATTTCAAACTGTACAGTCCCCAGTTTTCAGAAATGCAGACATATACTTGGCATCTCCGGTGCTTGGCTCTTTGTGCTTGGTCTCCACTTTCTGAAAGATGGTTCACATCCTTCATCAGCTCTCCCATTTCCCCACTGGGTACCTTCCCTCCTGGGCTCTGGATGTGAAGGAGCAGGTTTAACAGACAGCCCTGCAGATCTCTGTGGCTCCCCCTCCACCTTGGCTCCATCTCCTTTCTCGTCCCTTTGAGCAGTGGCAGGAGAATGAAGATGCTGAACACAGGTTTGCAGCCAGACCAGGCTTTGGTCAGTCCTGGGTCATTTTCTCAGCTTCCATACTTCTGGGCACTCAGCATTTTCAGGTGAGCAAGGCATGGTATACCCAAGCTCTTATTTGATGTTTTCTGTGTGAGCAGTTGGTCAAAAATTGTTCCCTTTTCCTCCTTTCATCTCATCATCTGGAAAAACAGGATGGTGTTCAGGATTACATATATCACAGGACAGGAGCATCACTGTTAAACCCAACACAATAGTGTGTATTCCTAAATGATTCTGTAATTTGGAAGCTAACACACAACTATAGATTCCTATTACACACAGAGTGAAAAAAAACCTCTACTTTTGTTTATGACTTATTTGGATATGTAATGACTTAAGAGATTATGGCAAATACCGGGACTCTTCTGGAATGTTTACTGGGTTATAAGAAAATGTCACACTGATGGTTTTAGTCACTGGTGTGGCTATTATTCTAATATCAACCAGAAGGAGTCTTAAGGGGGAGTGACTGACTTTAACCAAGTAGTATTAATTAACAAGAGGTGAATATCCACATGGGGAGGTTTTAATTATTTTGCCTTTTTAATTTTCAAAAGCATATTTTAGTACATCCTTCTGATTCTGGGAATGCAAAGTTCCCGGGAAAGAGTCTGGGGAATTTGAGCACAGGGTCAGACTTGTACTTTGTGTCTCACACCAAAAAGCTGTTCTCTGCAGAGCTTGTTCTTGCCAACTACACAGGACGAAACTGTACTTCGTGGCTAAGATACTGGTATTGACACAAGCCATACTGAGTTTATTCCTTTCTGTTTTTTATTTCAGATACAGGGTTCCATATTACATGATGTGGGAAAGTGAGTTTAGACTATCAGAGAGTTAGCTTGCTCCTTAAATACCAGGAAGTATCCATTTCAGTTAAATGCTCTCTAACAAAAGATTTATTTATTCATGTGTGCGTCTCTGTGTGTGTCTGTGTGTCTGTGTCTGCATGGCATTACAGCTCTGCTCACAGGGACCAGAAAAGGGCACTAGATCCTTTTGAGCTGGATTTGTAGTAGCATCTGGAGTGTTAGGTGGGTACTAGGATCAAACTCTGGTCATCATTCTTACACAGCAGGCACTTTTAATTGCTGAGCTGTCCGTCTAACCCTGCTACATACTGACATTGACATAGCATTGGTATCTTGGCTCTCTCCGAGCCCTGAACTAGAATCCAAGTCTCTGTAAAGATGGCTTAATTCAGCTACTGACTAACGTTCCTCAGAAAATCTCTGGAACATCATTAGGAAAGTGACACAGCAGACCAATCTCTGCTTTGCCTGGACATGAGCTGACTTCTGGGAAGGAAGAAGTGATAATAGCCACAGATAGACTTGCAAAACCTTAAGACAAAACAAACTTCTGGCAAGTCTTGACCCAGTATCTCCAGGATGAGCAACAGGCTCTCACCTGTCCCCCTTCCTTCTTCCTGACCAAGCGTCCTTCATGTTTATTGGCTTCATAGAAGACAAGGAGGTTTGGTATGGCTAGAGCTTGTGAATGATTGGGAAGATTCAGTCAGAAGGGGAAGCAGATCACACATGGCCTTGTAGTCCT
Organism: Montemys delectorum; assembly: GCA_019843815.1. Lineage (NCBI taxonomy): Eukaryota > Metazoa > Chordata > Mammalia > Rodentia > Muridae > Montemys > Montemys delectorum. The sequence goes on from JADRCD010207279.1 coordinate 32,631, forward strand.
GGCTTAGAGTTGGAGGTCTGTGTTCAGAGCAACAGGGGAAGACTTGGTGACCATAGTATGGATTGTTGAAGAGTCCGAGAGAGGGGGGAAGCAGGGATGTAAGTAATGAGGTGGCTGCCACACATGCTCTGCTGGGGGGAGGCTTCAGTGTGTGGGGAGAAAAAGAGAACCCATGGCTACTCATTGAATCCAAAAGTCAGCATGTTGTTTAGGTTTGGATATATAAAAACTCTCAGAGTACTGGAGAAAAAGAAGGTGACTAATATAATAAACAATATGGCGTTAGAACCCTCAGATAATTTAGATGTCAGAATTAGGAGCAAAACATGAATTATGTATGTGTAAGACAAAAGCAGCACTGGAGAGGGATTGAGTCACGATGAAAGAACAAGGAAACCTCAGAAAAGCAAGTCTGGGTTCTGTGAGAACCAAGAAAAACTCTTTCTTTCTTTCTTTTTTTTTTATTTGATATTTTCTTTATTTACATTGCAAATTTTATCCCCTCAAAAAAAACCCCTATCCCATCCCCCCTCTCCCTGCTCACTAACCCACCTATTCCCGCTTCCCTGCCCTGGCATTCCCCTACACTGGAGCATCAAACCTTCACAGGATCAAGGGCCTCTACTCTCATCGATGTCCCACAAGGCCATCCTCTGCCTATGTGACTGGAGTCATGGGTTTTTCCATGTGTACTCTTTGGTTGGTGGTTTAGACCCTGGGAGCTCTGGGGGTATTGGTTGGTTCACATTGTTGTTCCTCCTAAAGGGCTACAAACCCCTTCAGCTTCTTGGGTTTTTTCTCTAGATCCTCCATTGGAGACTTTGAGCTCAGTACAATGGATGGCTGTGAGCATCCACTTCTGTATTAGTCAGGCACTGGCAGAGCCTCTCAGGAGTCAGCTATATCAGGCTCCTGTCAGCCAGCACTTATTGGCATCCACAATAGTGTTTGGGTTTGGTAACTGTACATGGAATGGATCCCTAGGTGAGACAGTCACTAGATGGCCTTTCTTTCAGTTTCTGCCCCAAACTTTGTCTCTGTGTTTCCTATCATGGGTATTTTGATCCCCCTTTTAAGAAGGACCAAAGTATCCACACTGTGGTCTTCCTTCTTCAACAACATGCAATAAGGACACATGCTCCATTATGTTCATAGCAGCCTAATTTTTAATAGCCAGAAGATGGAAAGAACCCAGATGTCCTTCAACAGAGGAATTGATACAGAAAATGTGATACATCTACACAATGGAGTACTACTCAGCTATTAAAAATGATGAATTCATGAAGTTCTTAGGCAAGTGGATGGAACTAGAGAATATCATCCTGAGTGAGGTAACCCAAACACAAAAGAACACACATGGCATGCACTCACTGATAAGTAGATATTAGCCCAAATTTTGGAATACCCAGAAAACAGGAGAAAGTATGGTAGTGAGCAGGGGGACGGGGGAAAGGGGAGGGAACAGGGGTTTGTTTTTGTTTTTGTTTATTATATTTTATTTTTTTGGAGGGGAACCTGGGAAAAGAGGTATTATGTGACATGTAAATAAAGAAAACATCTAATTAAAAAAAAAAGAAAGTATACAATAAAAAAAAAAAACAATTCACAGACCACATGAGGGAAAACTCTTTCTTAAATGCTTTTATTAACATATATTGTTTATATCTAATAACATATTTCATTGTGTCATTTCCTGTGTGTAACATGTTTGTGGTCCTCTCTTGTTCTCCTGGCTTGCTAATGAGGAAGCATATGTGGTCAACACAATGTGAAAAGGTAGTTATCCTTCTGCTAGTCAGGCGAATGGGCAACCAAAGACCAGTTTCAGTTTCCCATTGGACCAGCCAACATCTAGAGGATTCACAGCATGCCGTGCTGCCAAGGGGGTAGGAAAGGCACACATCATTCAGTGTCAAGGGAGGTTAAGTTTGTTACAGCCTTTGGGAAGGTAATCGACTGGCATCTATTAAATGGAATGTGTGCATACCGTTTGGCCCTGCAATTCCATTTGGAGGAACATAATCTCTACAGAAATCTATCTACAGCTACACAACTTTTAAAGAGAGTGTATTGCTCCTGTGTCTGTGGCTCAGGGAACATTGGGGAAGGCGGGGCAGAAAGAGTGTAAGGGCAGGGATATTGTAAGTCTTCTGTGAAAGTCGCTCCTAGAAACAGCTGCACATACAACACTGAAAGCAGCAATATCTGCAGACATGCTAATGTAGAAGGGGGAAATTCGTGGGGTGCTACCAGTGGACAAAGAAAGCTATGAGCAAGTAAGGACTGGCAGGAGAGGGAGACTTAGACTCTCCTGGGGATGAGACCCTTATTGATTATCCAGTACAAACTGGTCAGCCCTGAAGCCATATATATATATATATATATATATATATATATATATATATATATATATAAAAAAAAGTGGACACATCAGCGTGCATTTATATATTTACACACACACACACACACACACACACACACACACACACACCAATACTAATTAAAAAGAGGCTATCAACTAGAGAGTAAGGGCAGGGCATGGGAAAGATTGGAGGGAGGAAAAAGAAGGGTAAAACTGACGTAATTTTATTTTAATAAAAATGTATTTAAAAGATTCTTCCAGAAAACAAACCCAGAGGAGAAAAATTACAAGACAGAACAAAACACCTGTAAGTCTCCAAATGGTGGGAATCTCATATTATCTTCGCTATATATATTGAAATAAGCTGTTAGATAATGGTTCTATTGGTTCAGCAACCTGTGACCGAGCCCATGGTCTGTATGTTGCTAAACACACTTACACACACACACACACACACACACACACACACACACACACACACACACACGGAGATGCAGGGAGATGCTTATAAAATTGTCAATAGTGTGGATGGTGGTTTAGGATGGCACTAGAGATTATTAGGTATATGTAGCATTGTTGATCATAACAGATCTCTATCTCTCTCTATGTCTGTTGAAGCTGTACCTAAAGAATTTGGTAAGAACATGGAAGAACAACAGCTTGCTACCATTTTAAATGTTTAAAGCTATATCTACTCGCACTTCCAACCCGTTGTCTCTTAGTCTACTGTGTTCTTTGTTATTATTCTTCATGGCTTGATTGTTGATCACAGGTGTTTCCGAGAAGTCCTTTTAGTTGGACAGACGCCAACTTAGATAGCAGGCCAGCAGGCTATACTACATACATGAAATGTACTACATATCTACAGATGATATTAAGGACCAACACAGTATATCTTGTATGGTAAAGCTGATGATCTCCTTTAGGAACCAGCTTGGTAGTTTTTGGACATTAAACCTTGAATAATCCCTGGAACCAATCCTCAATAATGAACTTCCTCCTGGAGACTCTACTTCCTGAAGGTTCCATGACCTTCCCAAACAGCGCTCAGGATGAAGTATTCAAACTCGTGAGCCTGTGAGGGTCATATCCCATTGAAACCACAACAGCCATTGCTGCCAATGTGAGCATAGATTTCCTAAGAGGTGATGACTCATTAGAGGTATTATATTACAGGACCACTGCTCAGGATCTGTTCTGCCACTGACCAGAGTCATTACACACCATGCATGGTTTGCATATTGGCCATTGGAAACCCAAGGTGAAATTCTCTGGGTCCTACATTGTTCTACTGAGACAGTCAGACATTTAAATATGTGAATATTTGATCCACATGATCAAATGACCCACATGTCCAGGTCAGAATGGGTCAGATCCGTGTCTGTGGCATGGACACTCAGCGTTGGAAGTTGTTTCGCCTTTGGGAGTTCTTGACATTGTCCTCTGGTGTGTTTCTCACTGTGCTCCTCAGGCTTTGTCTCTGAGCTCATAAACACGCAAATTTGACCTCTACATAGGTAATAGGACAGGAAGGTGGGATCAGCTCCTGTCACACTGTGTACTTCATTTTCTATCAATAGCCTTGTTAGTGTGCACAGGCTCTTGGGTTTCCTGAGGAGTGGAGTCATTTGTAAACAGCACACTGTCATTTTGAACCATTAGAATGCATTATATGAGGCATAATGGCCCAAAGAGAGCTGGTGGGAGTCAGATGAGGCGGGGTGAGATCTTTGTTGCTCTGGGTCCCCTGTGATTTACCCACCGTAATGAACTCAACCTTCCTACCATCTGAAACAAAACGAATATAAGCATTCTCTCTCCAAGCAGGAAAAGGAAATTTGTGTTAGATTCCTTAAGATTGAGCAATTTGCAGTCTTGTTTGTGAATGTGATAGGATCTGGTTATTTTAAAATATTCTATCAGATGGTATGTAAAATGAAGCCTGCCCCCATTGTTTCTGCTGTAAGGATGGGGTGAGCAGTTTTAGCCAGAGAAGAGCACACCTCCTCAAGTCCCTGTGTAAGGACAGCAGTTAATACAGAGACTCATAACTGGTCAAAATGCAGAGCTCAGCCATCAACAGATCACCAGTATCACATTTCTTCCCTCTAAAGCTTGTTACAGAAGTAGAAAGACTGTTGGAGCCAAGGATTGGTGAGGACAAAGGGGCAAAGCAATGTGTTCTAGACATGACAGAAGCGTTGTACTTGGGAACTCATACTAGCTGTGGCTGCTTACACAAGGTCAAGTCAGTCATCACTCCAGCATGGATGGGGTAGGGGGACATGAGCCTTGCCGCAATGGAGAAGCTAATCACAGCTGATGAATGTTGGGAACGGTAGGGTGACTGGATCCCAGTAGATGGCCTTTCGCATATGTGGGTATGGGCAACCCAAATTAGACTCGGGAGCTTGAATAAGACAGAGAGAAAAGAGGACATGAGGTTGCAAGGGCGGTGTGGGATTCTGGGATGAGCTGGAGTGGGGCCAAGCAAATATGATGTAAATATATCATATACATGTATGAAATTCTCAAAGATAGTCTATTTAAAAGGAAAAGTGGGGGCTTGAGAGATTGTGCAGAAGCTGAGAGCATAGATTGCTTTTACAGAAGTTCCCAGCATCCAGATTAGATTGTTTACAACTTCCAGTAACTCCAGCTCCAAGGGATCTGATGCTCTCTTCTGACCCCCATGAGTATGGCACTCGAGTATACACACACACACACACACACACACACACACACACACACTTAAAAATATTAAAAATAAATATTACAAAATACAAAAAAGATAGAAGACCACTTCTAATACTCTAGACCTCCTGGACCTGCAGGCTGACTGTGCTTACATATCTAATATCAAGAAATCCTGTAATTCTTGTTTTGTCTGTGGGGAGTGACAGTTGAGATGGGATATTGTATTAGTTCTCTAGAGGGTTCTCTAGAGCCATAGAACGTAAGGAATGCCTCTCTATACTGAGGGAATTTATTGTGATGACTCACAGTCTATAGTACAACTAACCCAACAATGGTCAGATGAGAATGGGCAGTCCAAGAACTTAGTAGTTGCTCAGTCCCACAATCTACTTGCTTCAGCTGGTCTTCTGTAGAAGTGGGTTCCAACAGAGGTGCTGGCAAGGAAATACAAGCAGGCAAGAAGAGTGAGTCTTCCTTCTTCCAACGTCCTTATGTAGGCCTCCAGCAGAAGGTGTGGCCCAGATTAAAGCTATATACCACCAAGCCTGGATCAGGGACCTGCTTTGTCCCAGGCTGACCTTGAACTTAGAGATCTCTTTGCCTCAGCATCCTGGGATTAAAGTTGTGTAGTAAAGTTGCCTGGGCCTAAGCTTTTCATGGCCACTATGCCTCAAGATCTCTATGCCAAGATCCAGGTCAGAAACTTATATCTTTCAACCTCAAGATCTGGATCACAGGTGAGTCCTCCAATTCTGGATTGTAGTTCATTCCAGATAGAAGTCACATTGACAACCAGGAACAGCCACCACAGATATCAAGTCTAACACTGAATTCCAGGACCTGTGGGAGACAAGTGACCAGATGTGGTGGTTTGAATACATTTGGCCCAGGGAGTGGCACTGTTTGGAGATGTAGCCTTGGAGGAGGTATGTCACTATGGTCATGGGCTTTAAGACCCTCTTCCCAGCTGCATGGAAGCCAGTCTTCTTCTGTTGCCTTTGGATGAAGATGTAGAACTCTCAGCTCTTGCTGCATCATGCCTGCCTGGATGCTGCCATGCTCCTGCCTTGATGATAATGGACTGAACCTATGAACCTGTAAGCCAGCCCCAATTAAGTGTTTTTATAAGAGTCACCTTGGTCATGTTGTCTGTTCACAGCAGTAAAACTCTACCTAAGACACTGGACAAGACAAAAAATGTGAAGGTTTCATCAGAAAATGGACAGAACGCCAGAGAAGGCCAGGAAAGTGTCTGCTCACTCAAGCTGATTCAGAGAAGAGACGGTATGGTGGTTGACGGCACACGCCATCATGGACTGCCAGGTGGCTTAAGAAAGGTTTGCTAAGGACATTTGGGAATCTTTGGTCCAAAGCCAATGGTCAGAGAAGTCCTACATCTCCTAGGAACCTGGTGCCCTATTGCTTCAGCACCTCTGAAAGCTCTTTCATGGGAAGATGGCCCAGCCTTGCTTAGTCACACGCCTGTCAGGGGAGGTCTGTGTTCACTGTCATAGTTCCATGATCGCCGCCTGTCATTTCATGGAGAACTAAGTGCTACCTGGTTCTCACATCACCAGTGCTGGGTGCTGTGCTTTATACCTAGATGGTTTCCCCTGAGTACTATGTTGTATCATTTGTTGAACCAGTGGCCATTTCAGATCATCTCTCTACCTGGGTGGTCCCAGCACATGACTATAAGTACAATAAGCGTGTGCGCGTGTACACACACACACACACACACACACACACACACACACACGGCATTAATTGCCATGAAGCAGAACTGTTGTGAGTTAGAATAATCTGTACAATAGGAGTTGACACACAGTAGGTCCTCAGTTGGAAGGCTAGATGCAGCTATATTTGATGAGCAGTTTACTCTGTGCTCCCTGCATAGGGTGCACTCACTGTCCTGTTCAGGGGCATGTGATAAATAATCTGGCCACGTGGTTCTGTACATTTGATCTCTGCCATACAGCTTTCGACTTTTACCCTGTGCAAAGACCACAGGGTACGGCTATATCTGAGCATGCTCAGATCAGGTAGGTCATCAGATTCCGGAAAATCGTCATGAACCGCCGGCTGCTTCTGAGATCTATCAGTTTACCAGATCTGAGGTCTAGTTAAAAATGCAAGGTCATGAGACGCTAACGCATTCCAAATTTCCTCTGGCATCGGGGGACACAGAAGAATGTGTCACCACAGGACCCAAGCTTCTATGGTCCTCAGGAGGTCACTTTATTTACATTTATATTTACACATATATATGCATGTATATATATACATATATATACACACACACACATATATATGTATATACGTATATGTGTATATATGTATATACAGGACAAGGTCATTTTGCTTGGACTTCGCTGAATCTTACCCAGTATTTACTCAGCTCCCTGGGACTGTTCAAGCTTCCACCAGCCCTTCCTGTATCGCCTGCCTGTCCCTTGCTTCTTTGTTATAGCTTTGACTTTCTCCGTCAGTCTTGCAGGCTTACTCTTTCTACACATCTCCCTTTGCTGGGCGGTGCTGGCGCATGCCTTTAATCCCAGCATTTGGGAGGCAGAGGCAGGCAGATTTCTGAGTTCGAGGCCAGCCTGGTCTACAGAGTGAGTTCCAGGACAGCCAGGGCTACACAGAGAAACTTTGTCTTGAAAAACCAAAAAAAAAAAAAAATTCTTAAACTCACATATACAGTGTGTTCTTTGAAACTTTCTTCCCTGTATACAATGCATCTTCCTATCTCTTCTCTACCACCTCCCTCCATTTCCTCAACCCCTGGGACTCACCAACCCATCTCTGTCCTGACTTAAAGCTCTCTTTTTCATTAGTTTAATTATTTATGGATGTGATTATTAATAGCCCTTCTAAACTAGTTTGGGTTGAGCATATGCACATTGGTATAGGATCTTTCTCTGAGCACATGGGCAACCTACCACAGGCCATTCCTTTGAGGAAAAGTGACCCCCACTTTCCCCAGCATCAGCTGCTCCACACGTAGGGCTAGAGGCTGGGTGTCCCATCCTTCATCCGTGCTGGGATTTTGATTGGCTTGATTTTACATGTGTCTTGAACATATAAGCATAGCTGCTGCGCAGTGATATCAGCTATGTCATCTTTTTAAATGTCACCGTTCTTCTTCTTCTTATTATTATTATTTAGCTGTTTGCACATGTGTGTGCATCTGTGTGCATACACACATACAAACATGATGTGTGTGCATCAGAGGACAATGTTTCAGGAGTTGGTTCTCTCTGTTTACTATGGACTCCGGGGATCAGGGTCATCAGACTTGCTTGGGAAACACTTTACCTGCTGAGCCAAGTTGCTTGCAGCCCCTTTCTAGACATCTTGAATTTAGGTGACAGAGGCCCTGACTCCTTAGTTAAACACCAGAGCGCAGCAATGACACTTTATCAAATCCTCAGAGACTAAGGAAGACTGTCAATCTCAGAACAATGGCTTGAGTGGCAATCAGTGACATTTTTCCAGGTAACTAAATGCAGTCCTTTACAGAGGTCTGCTGGAGTGGCCTCTTGCCCTTTCCTCAGGTAGCTCCCATGTCACCTACCAGTCACTATGCCCATTACAGTCCTGCAGGGCCCAAAGATTGCTGGTCTCTCCATGATGCTTATGTAGGAGCAGCCCCAAGGGAAGATGGGAGTACCAGAGTGCATAGCTGAGATGCTGAGATGAGATTGACAGAGGAAGGAATGAAAAGGCCTCTTTCTTCTCCCTGCAACTTCTCCATTGGGAGAGACCAGCAAATACTCATTAGTAAGAGAAAAAAATCCTCCAGACTGGACGTATGCCCAGGGATTACAAACTTTCAAAAGTGCTAAACCTGGTCTTCAAATAATAACAATAATAGTTATTATCACTACTTTTAAAATATAGAATCTCATTGTGTAGCCCAGGTTAACCTAAAACTTGATGTATGGTTCAGGCTGGCTTCAAACTTATGATTCTTCTGCCCTATCCCCCAAGTCCTGGGATTGTAGGTCTGAATTAGTGTTCCCAGCTTCCTGTGTTGTTGTTTTTTTATTTTGTTTTGTTTTGTTTTTTAATGTACACCTGTCCCAATCTCTCTCCCTCTGCTGCCCGTCACATGTTGGTAAAGTGTGACTCTTGGATGAGAGAGTAGGGAGGTTGCTCTGGAGGCAGCCAGGGAGTATAGGAAAGCAGCATGGGAGTTGTGTGTCCATCCCCTCCCAGCCTGTCATTTCCCTTGCTGTTAGTCTGGCTTTACAGTGAGCAGAAGGCAAATGGCGTGTACAGACTTGGATAATGCTGGTAATTACAGCCATCACACAAATAAGCAGGGAGCAGCCAGCCTTTGTTCAGGAAATCAGTAGAGCCGAGCAGCCACTGAGTGGCATTTTATTTATTTATTTTTTTTTTTTGCAAAACGACAGCACGTCTACACACAGTGCACGGGTGTGCTGTGTCTGAAGGCAACCGGGCTTTTATGCTTCTGTTACTTGTCGGGCCTTTTCTCCCTGGTGAAAGTCAGTCCCTTTTCAGGAGTAGAAGGCCAGGGATATAGTTAAGAATGTGTACAGGGCCCTCTGGGAGGGCAGAAGGAATCTACTGGGCATCCTGGCTGCCCAGCGCAGAGGGAAGGGCTGGGGGCTTAGACCTTTGTTCTAAGGAGGTCACATGTCACAGCTTAGATAAGTTGGGGCCCCTGGCTTGGTTTTAGGTTCTAGATCATTTTCAAGCCAGAAAATACCTTTCCTTTTGCATTCTGCCATTCTTTGTTTCTGTAATATAACTGGCCTCTCTGGACAGGTAAGATTTTGGATTTATGCACAGGCTATAAGTGGCCTGCAGAGCTGCTCTGTCAGTTAGGCACCAAGCAAAAACCCGTTTTTAAAATGAACAAGGATGGCCATTCCAGAGGGGCCAGACATCAGCCCCTTGGCTGTCCTCGTCTCAGCAAGTCTCCTGAGACAGAAACCCTTTCCAGTAAACCATGCTTCCCAGAATGGATCTTTGCTGGAGTGAGGTCACCGAGAGAGCATGGTATCATGGTCTCAAAGGGTTTCAAAACTGTTAGGAGTTCACTCCTGAGCCTGTGGTTTGTAGTCACTGGGAATCCAACCAGGGTCAGAGAATCCATTGTTTTTAAACGTGTATACGGGTGTTTGAGTCCGTATATGCATTTATGTCTATGTACCATGTGCCTGCTGGCTGCTCACAGGGATCAGAAAAAGACACTGGATCCCCTGGAACTGGAGTTACAGATGATTGTGAGCAGCCACGTGGGTGCTGGGAATGGAACCTGGGTCCTTTGGAGGAGCAGCAAGTACTCCTAACTGCTGAGCCATCTCTCTAGTCCCAACAATACCTTTTTATTTTTGGGAGGAAAGATCTCAGTATTTTAATAGTATAATGCGATACTGAACACATAACACACTCCACAGGATGTGAAAGCACGGTTCACCCCAGAGAATAGAACGCAAGGGGATTTTACAGCAATAGCCTGTCAGGTACATGATTTTTATGGTGATGTGTGTTTGTGGGAAAATGTGGAGTATAGTTAACACAAGCTGATAAATGCCTCTTTTTCTTTCATAGTGAGGAGAAGAGAGAGAGAGGTCAAAAGAAGCTCATGAAGAGACACCATAGTCTGTCTGTCTTTTTGATCATATTTTCATTCAGTTTTCTGAAACAATATCTTGTGGGTAACTTGTTAATTTTGATAATTTTGTTCTTTAAACTTGTTTCTGTATTGCTGATACACAAACCCAGGACCTTGTACAAGCTAGGCAAGCACTCTGCCATTTAGCTGTATCCCTGGTCTTTGATTTATGTATTGACCAAACAAAACTATCCCCTTTCAGGAAGTCCCTTCAGGTTAGAGGCTCACGTAAGGATACGAGTTGCTTGCAGGATTGTGGAAAACCTAGAGGGATGGGCTCGTAGCTCTCAGAAGAATGTAGAAGTAGCCCTCGAGGGGGTTCGTATTTGTTTGTCTGCTTCTGGAACCTCTGAGAGCAAGCCAATATCCCTGCAGCCACAGTCCAAAGATCAGGAAGTTAGAGCTGTCAGTTTCCTTCTGTCTCTCTCTGAGTCCACAGAGTTGGTGGCTGGCGGGCGGGATGTGGAGTGCCATAACTGTCATCACTGGTGTGTTTCTAGAACCAGGACAAGTGATGCAGACGACCGGCCTTCCCTGGGCCTTCTTTCTCCATCCTTGCTGCCAAGGTGGTAGGGAGGCAGCTGGCTGCGCATCACACTGGCCTCTGGATTTCGGTGAGCCTTTCATTGATGGAGCCTCAGATGCAGATTTTTTGCATGGACATTTTAGGATGGAGTTTTAGGCCTTTTGGTCTCTGAACCATAACAACACACCCAGAGAACTGGTTTTTTGTTTTGTTTTGTTTTGTTTTTGTTTTTGTTTTTTTTTCTTTTGCTCAAAGTACAAAGAGCCCTGTTGGGGCTCAAATCCATGCCTCACAGTTGAATCCTTGTTTGGCCTTAAACAGCAAGGGCCAGGAATGTGGGTTAACATTCAGGCCTGTGACCTGTTTTGTAACTCTGATAACAAGGCTAGACTTCCCTGGGCTTTTTTGGTAAATGCTTTCAATCCCATGAGAACCAGCACACTATCCTGCATCACAGACCAGTCCTTACTTCATCAGCCACGCTGATTAAACAGACAGAACAGTGGAGAATCTTGGAGGCAGACATATCCTAAATGTTATTTTTATTGGTTATTCTTGTGTCACTGTAACCATAGCATCTGGCAGAAACAAGGGAGGGAGTGTTTATATTGTTTGTGGTAATCTACTTTGAATGAGAACCATCCCCCATAGGCTCAGGTATTTGACCACATAATCTCCAGTTGGTGGTGTGGTTTAGAGGTCCCTTACTAGAGGAAGCACGTCACCCAGAGTGGGTTTGGAAAGTGAATAGCCTTCCTCTACTTCCAGATTACTCTTTCTGCTTTCTGTGTGTGTGTGTGTGCCTGAGGTGTGATCTCTCAGCTCCCTGCTCTGGACACCAGCTGTCCTGCTTTCCACAAAGGACTCTAACCCTCTAACTGTAAACCCAGAGGCACGCTTTCTTTCTCAGGTTGCATCTTCTGGTCACATTGTTTTATCACAGCAACAGAGAAGTAACGAACACATAGCCCCCATTGATCGCAGCAAGATGCTTCAAATGTTGCAGGTAGGAATACATTGTAGAGGCTTTCCATTACAGGAGAACCTGAAAATGGACAGCAAGGGAAGAACAAAGGGCTAGGAAACCCCTCCAGAGGCCGTGTCTAATGATCCACTTCCTCCATCTAGGCCCCACTTCCTAAAGATTTTACAAGCTACCAAAATAGCACCACAGAGAGACAACACATGCTTGAAACAGGAAACATTAGAAATATTTCAAATTCGAAATATAGTATCATGATGCTTCAAATACATCCTGTTACTACAATTATTAAAATGATTACAAGTTGATTCTACTAGGCTCGTATCAAGTTTTTGTTGTACTAAAGTGAGTTTTCAGATCAGATTGTGTCTCCCTTAAGAAGATATTCAAATCCTAAGCTCTAACACCTCTGAGTAGGATCTCATATAAGTTAGTGTCTTTATGGATGGAATTAAGATAGCACACTAAACCTAGTAACATTGAAAGGGATGTGCATGTGTACACATGTGTGTTTGTGTACATGTTCATGTGTATGCTCATGTATGTATTGGAGTCAAAGGATACCATCAGTTACTGTTTCTCCGACAACTTTTGTTGTTTTGAGACAGGTCTCTCCCTAGCTAGAAGCTCAGAGAGCAGCTGCACTGACAGGCCAGTGAGCCGCAGGGATCTGCTCATCTCTGCACCCGCTAGTGCTGGGATTACGTGTTCACACCGTCACAGCCAGAGTTTCCCTTCAAAACCCGGATTCTGGAGAGTGAAGCCAGGCCCTCATGCTTGTAACTGCAGTGCCTTACTGATGGAATCGTCTCCCAGCCTCAGTGACTGAGGTCTTACAGGAGAAAGCGGGTGGAGGTCAGGAGAGGCATGCACAGTGGGACGACGGCCTCACAAGGATGCAAGCAGAAGCTGGAGGTGATGCAGCTGCAAGACGAGGGATGTCACAGTGACGGCCACCATCCAACGCAGGAAGTGGCGAGGAAGGATTCTGCCCTACAGCTCATGTTCTGACCTTCATAATGAGGACAGGATAAATTCCTGCTGTCTTAAGCCACCTGCTCTGTGATGATCATTTATGATATCTGATTGTCTACTATGCCCGTGCACCTTATCACCATCAAACGTATTTTATTAAGGTCTCTAACATGGCATTTCTCATTTCTTTGGGATACTTTCAGAAGTATACGTCTTTACCTCATTACTGAATTTATTTGGTAGTGGCTCAGGCAACCCTCCTTCCCTGGTTCTGTCTTGTCACTCGGTCAAGTACTCAGCTGTCACTATTAACTGGCCATTAGGTCATTAACTATTAACTATTACTACAGTATTCGTGCAGCAAGCCCTTTGTGATGGTTTGTCTATGCTCAGGTCGGGGAGTGGCACTATTTGAAGCCCTGTTGGAGTAGGTGTGTCACTGTGGGCGTGGGCTACTGTGGGTGTAGGCTTTAAGACCCTCATCCTAGCTGCCTGGAAGCCAATATTCTGCTAGTAGTCTTCAGATGAAGATGTAGACCTCTCAGCATCCTCTGCATCATGCCTGCCTGGATGCTGCCATGCTCCCACCTTGATGATAATGGACTGAACCTCTGAACTTGTAAGCTAGCCCCAATTAAAACCCTAATCCTTATAAGAGTTGCCTTGGTCATGGTGTCTGTTAACAGCTGTAAAGCCCTAGCTAAGACACTCTTCTACAAACTGATCGCTCATTACCTTTCATCATTTCCAAGTTACACTGTAAAGCAGAAAGAACAATGGGAAGTAGTGAGATTAGGGCAAAGCATGGTGTTTTAGGTGTTTTATACAGCACACCTCATTTGCCTTACAGGGTCACAAGCTACCCTGTCTAACAGGGATAGTGCAGTTCCATCAGGCAGAGAGATTGCCCAGTTCAGACCATCACTGGTGAGGATGGACATGGCATCCATCCCCAGGGTTCTTTGGCATTCCTGCTCATGTTAACATCACCTCTCTCATTCGTTCTTCATCGTCTGCAAATTGAATGAGCTGACCTACAGAAACATTCCTTGAAACATCAGCAAGAGTGAAACCAACACTTAGAGACACGTTTCTCTCCAGGGAACATGGCTGTCAGTCATACGGTTGTCTGAAAGACACAGAACAGTGGCAGACCTGTGGACAGTTGATGAACCAAGAAACGTTCTGGAAGTTATCTGTAAAGGGCCCCAGTGGGTTTAACACCCAGCACAAGTGCTTTACTTTCCTGTTGCTACGATACATTCCATGACTGTCATGGTTTGAATATGCTTGGCCCAGGGAGTGGCACTATTTGGAGGTATGGCCCAGTTAGAGTAGGTGTGCCCTTGTTGGAGTAGACATAGCACTGTGGGTGTGGGCTTTAAGACCCTCGTCCAAGCTGCCTGGAAGTCAGTCTTCCACTAGCAGCCTTCAGATGAAGATGTAGAACTCTCAGCTCCTCCTGCACCATGCCTGCCTGGATGCTGCCTTGCTTCCTGCCTTGATGATAATAGACTGAAATTCTGAACCTCTTAGCCATCCCCAATTAAATGTTGTCCTTATAAGAGTTGCCTTGGTCATGGTGTCTGTTCACAGCAGTAAAACCCTAAGACAATAACCAAAACTAACTTAAAGTTGAGTTTATTTTGACTTACGGTCCCAGAGGGATGCCGTCCATTGTGGTGGGAAAGACATGGCTGGCAGCAGGAAGTGGAGCGGGCTAATTGCAGCTTTCATCCATACACAGGAGGCTGGGCAAGTGATGGATTGAGGCTACAGGCCCTCATAGCCTGCCCTAGAGACCTTCTTCCTCATGCAGGACTCTACCCCTTGATGAGTTGAGCTCTTCTGGCATTTCCAACATGGCTGTTCCTCTCTTCCCTCATTTCTAGGCTGTCCTTTCCTTCTTACCTGGCTGATTCCACAACTTTCTTGTTAGACTTCACCTTCTCATCTAGGGTATTTTTTTCTGTCTTTCTTCCATCATTTCCTTCCTTCAAGTCTGATGTTTAATTATGGAAGCAAGTGTAGAGTTTGTGAAACATGGCTATGAAATTACCTGAGGCTTGAGATTATCCGTTGAGACCTGGCTTACAAAGGGGAAATAATAAGAAATATCAGAGAAGATACTAGAAACAAATGTTCCGTCCATATCCCATGACTCACGATGTCTGTACATTAAAATGCTTGGGGGTAATCTTGAAAGTTGAAAGAATGTGTGAGTGAGATGTGTGTTAGTTTATATACCATGTGATAATTTATAACACAGTGACATTTTAGTTGCTAAGAACATCTTTCCTAGAAAGACTCAGAAGCTGCACGTGACAGTGTTACAACCATTCTCATGCCGACAGTCAATCAATACTGTGTTTTCACACTTACAAAGCAGTCACGCCACATGGACTCTCTCACACTGAAACTCTGTAACCATGATAATTATTCTCCGTACAAAGAGACCAAGAGAGAACTGAATGGTGTTTTTGCGCTACATTCTTTGCATAGACACAGCACATATAGGATATCATTTTGACCCTGGGATATGAGTAGAGAAAAATATGCTTTCCGGACAAACAATCTATTACATGAGCTGCCTGTGTCCATTCCGATTAGCAGGAATCCTGCCTGCGAGGTTATTGATTTCCAGCATTGCCAACCTTCACGAATATAAACTTCAAGACTATTGGCTATATCTGCTCTGCGGTGGAATGTGAATACTTAAGACGCTCAAGACTAAAAATGAGCCAGGCAGTGGTGGCGCACAACTTTAATCCCAGCACTTGGGAGTTTGAGGCC
Source organism: Montemys delectorum (assembly GCA_019843815.1). NCBI lineage: Eukaryota > Metazoa > Chordata > Mammalia > Rodentia > Muridae > Montemys > Montemys delectorum. Next base: position 48,616 of record JADRCD010207279.1, read on the forward strand.
AGCCTGGTCTACAGATTGAATTCCAGGACAGCCAGGACCACACAGAGAAACCCTGTCTTGAAAAACCAAAAAAGACTAAAAATGACAGAAAATTCTGTTAGAACTTCTGTTTTGCAGGAATCAAAATACCATTCTGATAAAGTACCATGGCTTGATAGGTACAGTGATAACCTGGTTGTTGGCCGTTGCCAATTGCCAGTCACACTGTGTGTCACTTGCCTTCAATTTTCTGTCTGTTTCAGCCAAACTCCCTGTGAAAGTTGCAAAAGCATCTGGTAACTGAAAAATATCACCCCTAATATCCCCGGTTATTCAGGGCTGGCTCACTGGCCAAATGCTTAGGCTCCCCTGGTACTCCCAGCTGCTCTTCTCTGCCATTGGATTCACATGGTGTCCTCTCTCTGCATTTATAGACAAGTACAGTAGAAACCGAAGCAGATTGTGCCTCTGCCAGGCAGGCCTGCCCCCACAGTAAGGCGCATACTTTCATCTTAGAGATAACTTGACCTCAACGACTTGCTTTGCCAAATAGCACTGGTATGATACAGGATTATAAGTTTTCTTTCAAGTCTTTAAGGCCAAAAGATTTATAAATGTCTTCCATTTTAAAGGGTAAAGGCCTTTTTATTTGCCTTTGCGGGTGTCTTAATGAGCACCAACGCGGCAGCCTACAGCACAAATTATGTACAAAATACTCAAGACCAATTTCATAGTTTTGAAGAGACATAGGGTTTTTTTTTTGTTGTTGTCTTAAGCTACCTGTTTATAACTTATTTCAAGATGTCTCTGATTCCTTTTCTACACCCTCAAATCCAGAATAAATGAGTTTAAAGGAGAAATAAGTTCCTTGTCGAACATCAATTGAAGACCAGGTGTTGGTAGTCAGTTCTTCCAAATATGAGGTCAGTAGTGTTCAAATGTCCAATGGCAAGGAGTGAAACAGTTCCTGCTCTGTTCCACATGGCCTGACCAGATGGCTTCCTGGGAACCTTGTTGCCTTGACGATAGTAAAAGACAGAGTCATTTCATTCACAGAAGAATACAAAAATACCCCAATGTTGCCCAGAGTACCTTGGCTTTGGTAAATCTGAGAAGCCATGTCAGTCTGTGGAAGGGATGCTCGAGCACAGACACATTGGTAATTACTCAGGCAATACAGAAGCTCAGAGAGATAAACTTACCTTAGGCACTGCTAAGAATGAGTTGGAGGCAACCAAATGCCAGGTTAAAAGTCAGCGCTTCTCATTTGGACTTGTGCACAGAAGTCCCCATCTCCTCTGACAGGACAGTGGAAGAAAATAAAAACCAAGCCATGAAACTTCAGTGGTAGTGGCTTGCCCTGTTACGCCAGTGTAGGAAAATCTGAGGGAGGTTGTCCTTGATGAGAATAATCAGGAAGACTCCGTCAAGTTTTCCAACCCTGTGGAGAAAAATCAGGGAGAAGGCTGATGGAGCAGGTGCTTCCAGCCAGAGAAGAGAGGCGGTCTCCACTAGACTACAGCACAGCATGGTAAGTTTGGTTGACAACTGCACATTTCAAAATGTCAGATATTACTAATATTCCCATCAAAAAGAGATGACAAAATATGAGACAGTGGTCATGCCACTCACCCAGCCTGATTTTTATACATCGCATGCATACTTTCAAATATTACATTTCTCCTCAAAATTAATAATTTAAATATTTACTTAATCTCCAAACCTGGGTGCTTATGCTCATGTTATTTATATTCATTTATCATTAGAACACTGGTTACTAATTTGATACAACCCGTTTTAGGAATCATCTTAGAATTCTAAAACATACTTGCTCACATGTACAAATCCCTTCCCTAGAACTCTAGACTCTTTGCCTACATGAGCTCTGAACATTTCCTGCTCACGTTTCTAAGGTTTACCATGGCTGCTTGGTACATATTCTGTCTGGCCAATGTAATTAATGCTTGGTAATGAGCTGGCTGAAGACGTCACACGAAAATCTTCTCCAAATTCCTTGACAATTTTAGAAGACAAGTCATTTCATTGACGGAAGAATAGAAGTTCCCCAGTGTTGTCCTGAGTAGATCGGCCCTGTGATGTGTACTCACAGCACGCTCTGTGTGCATACACCAAGAAACCTGGGTTTCTATGATATGAAGCAAACCCCATGTTGCAGGTCTAACAAATGCTGACAGGATGCTCTTAAAACACTGCTATGAATTGTGATAAAAACTGCATGGTATTGGTACAGTGACAGGCAGGTTGATCAATGGAACAGAATTGAAGACCCAGAAATAAACCCATGCACCTATAGTCACTTGATCTTTGACAAAGGAGCTAAAACCATACAGTGGACAAAAGACAGCATTTTCAACAGATGGTGTTGGCTCAACTGGCAGTCAACATGTAGAAAAATGCAAATTGACCCATTCCTTTCGCCTTGTACAAAGGGCATGTCCAAGTGGATCAGGGACCTCCACATCAAACCAGATACATTGAAACTAATAGAAAGTAAAGTGGGGAAGAACCTTGAGCAAATAGGCACAGGGGAAAATTTCCTGAAGAGAACCCCAATAGCTTCTGCTCTAAGATCAAGAATTGACAAATGGGACCTCATAAAGTTGCAAAGCTTCTGTAAGGCAAAAGACACTGTCAATAGGACGAAACGGCAACCAACAAATTGGGAAAAGATCTTTACCAACCCTATATCTGATAGAGGGCTAATATCCAATGTATACAAAGAACTCAAGAAGTTAGACTCCAGAGAACCAAATAACCCTATTAAAAAATGGGGCATAGAGCTAGACAAAGAATTCTCTACTGATGAACTCCAAATGGCTGAGAAACACCTAAAGAAATGTTCAACATCCTTAGTCATCAGGGAAATGCAAATCAAAACAACTCTGAGATTCCACCTCACACCAGTGAGATTGGCTAGGATAAAAGACTCAGGTGACAGCAGATGCTGGAGAGGTTG
>JADRCD010207280.1:3894-16867 GCA_019843815.1 Montemys delectorum
GAGTACTGGGGGCACTGGGGTCAGGGTACTGGGGTCACTGGGGTCAGAGTACTGGGGCACTGGGGTCAGAGTACTGGGGGCACTGGGGTCAGGGTACTGGGGGGGACAGGGGGGTGAGAGTAGGGGGGGCACTGGGGTCAGGGTACTGGGGGCACTGGGGTCAGAGTATTGGGGGCACTGGGGTCAGGGAACTGAGGCAACTGAGACTCAACGAGCCTAACAATGACTGTCTATCCATGAAGGTTCAAGAATCTAGTAGTTGTTCAGCAGAATGTCTCAGCTGGTTTCCTTTTACATGGAAAAGGGTTTCCTGAGTCTAGTTTTTTCATAAACTAGCTTTATGAATCCCGAGTACCACTACAGTGCCATCTTGGCCATTGTGAGACAAAGCTGTAAAGTTTTAGGTATTGAGTGAACTGTTGATATTTCTAGGTTAGAAAAAGGATAAGTTAGTGGGCTGGAGGTACAGACAGAGAGGGGGAAGTTCACAGACTTTCTCAGCACCTCTGGCAATCCAGAGCAAAAACTTGGACCAACACACCATGGGCACATTCCTCTTACTGAACATCTTGAATTGCCTGGGATATTGTAACTACTTCTTTAGGAGGCCTAGGGAGCCGTAGAGGTGGAGAGTAGTGACCTAGAAAGGCCTCCATTGCTGCCATTTTTGCACCTGGAGACTGTGATGAATAGGTTCTAACTAAATCTCCCATCTTCCTGAACAATTCTTTTAGCCTGCTGCTATCTGCCTCCAACTTGCCTGACCTGCAGTTTTTACAGGATACTAGGTTCTGGTACATCTAGCCACAGCCACAAGATATGGCCCCCTAGCCCTCGGTGAGATTTCAATCTATGGGGTTAGTATGTGAACAACCGAGTCCAGACCTTAGACTGAAATAGTCTAGGTAAGAGACACTGTAAGAGAAATAGTATAGGTAAGAGACACTGTAACAGTGTAGGTAAGAGACACTGTAATAGAATAGTGTAGGTAAGAGACACTGTAACAGAAATAGTGTAGGTAAGAGACATTGTAACAGAAATAGTATAGGTAATTTTCCAGTCATACTCTCCCAATTCTCACACTTCTGGGATTCTTATTTGTTTTAATTAAAATTTTTTGAGAATTGTACACATGAACATTGTGTCTACAATCATTTTCACCCCAATCCCCCCTCCAATTCTTCTTATCTTTCTCACTCCCTCTACAATCCATAACCTCTGTTTCCATGTTGTTTTATATACACACATGCACATACCCACACACAAATATATAGCCTGCTGATATGTATATGTCTTTAAGGCTGACCACTTGGAATTGGATATCCCATAAGGGGACTTGAAAGACTGTAGAGAAGTCAGAGTCTCTTTTAGCAGCCATTAATTACCTATAGCTCTTCATCTCAGTGGTTCTCAACTTGTGAGTCTTGACCCCCTTGGAGTTGCATGTCAGATATCCTGCATATCAGATGTTTATACTATGATTCACAATAGTAGCAAAATAACATAATTATAGTTATGAAGTAGCCAAAAAATTATGATTAGGGCATCACCAGAACATGAGGAACCATATTAAAGGGTCACAGCATCAGGAAGGTTGAGAAGCACTGCTCTAGAGGGACCTTGTGAGATTTCCTCTACTAATGTTGGCATGTCAGCTGGTGCTGTCATGGTGTAGACCTCAGTTACATAATCATATTTCTGAGATTTCATGGCTGTACCTTTTCCATCATACTTTCCTGAAACGGATGTTTTAGTCCTTTGGGTCTTACAATTCTTCTGATACTCCCCTACCCCATGACTCTCCACTAACCTTAGGTGAAAGAATTGTGTTGTAAATGTATCAAAAGAATTGGATACCCCATGGTCAGTTTTGTGCATTTTGACCAGTTGTGGATTTCTGAAATGGTCTTCATCTACTACACAAGATGCTGCTTTGATGCAGGGTGGGAACTACACGTATCTGTGGAGAGAAGGGTGAGTATTTAGAATGTAGTTGGCAAGTATACTGTTACAGAAGTAACAGTAGTAGGTTCTTTAGGGCCCATGACTTTGTCAGCCACAGTACCAGGCATGAATTCCTTCCTAGTGAGCATGCCTTAAGTCCATCTAGATGGCTCTTGGTTACATACAGGATATAAGTGCCACATGAGGATAGGATGTCTTACCATGGCAGCCATTGTTCTGGTTTGTAGACTTTGCAAAATGGATTGGACTATGGATTGTTCTTCTCCCTTGGCAGCTTGCATAACACCTTTTCATACCATGAGAGCCAGTCCTAAGAGACTTGGCTTCCAGCTCAGTTCCCTTAAGGCCTATGTCTGAAGTGTATGGTGATATCAGCCATAGGGTCTTATGTTCAGGTTCTAGGAGGCAAGCAAGGCTGTGCCAGTCACCTGTAATGTCCTGGGAGTCTCTTCATCCGCTCCCACCATCCTCTCCAGGGGAGTTTTCCATGCCTGGCAGAGTTTTTGTCAGACAGCCTGTGGCTCTTGAGAGCATTGTCACCCCAGTTGCTATAACTTCATTTCAATTATTTATGTATGTATTTAAATATGCTTAAAATACTACATGTGTATTTAAAAGTAAACATGAAATACTTCTCTACAGTCTTTTCAAACATCCTTAGTGTTATTTATCCATCCTCCCTCCTTCTCTATCTATATTGTCTACTTTTGCCATTTCCCAGTTAACTACCACCATCTCTACCACCCTATCCTCCACCACTTCCACCTTCACCACCACCTCCACCTCTATCACCTCCACCTCCATCACCACCAACACCTGCACCACCTTCACCTCCACCACCACCTCCACCTCCACCACCTCCACCTCCACCACCTCCACCTCCATCACCTCCACCTCCATCACCTCCACCTCCATCACCACCAATCACCTCTACCACCTCCACCACTACTACCACCACTACCTCTACTTCTCCACCTCCTCCTCCATCACCTCCACCACCTCCACCACCTCCACCACCTCCACCTTCTCCACCTCCTCCTCCATTACCTCCACCTTCTCCACCTCCTCCTCCTCCTCCTCCATCACCTCCACCTCTACCACCTCCACCTCTACCACCTCCACCTTCTCCACCTCCTCCTCCACCTCCACCACCTCCACCACCTTCACTTCCACCTCCACCACCTCCATCATCATCATTTTCCCACTTCTCCCTTCTTCATAGTATCTGGGATTCTTAAAACACAAAGCACTTTATACCTCACTATAAACTTTCTAATAACTTTAACTTTCCACTCAGAGAATTGCTTGCCAAACCCCAAGGTTGTGTTAAGGTTAGAAGCTGAATATGGCATGTTTTCCTTTCACTGATCAGTTGGTCTAAAGAAACTCTCAGCTTCTGGCCTCAGCAGAGCTTCCTGATCTACCTAGCAACTCTATTCGGCATAGATACAGGCTGTTTCTGAGGTACCCTGAGACCTGGAGGCTGTAGGCTGTCTAGAGTCTATGTTGCTCTGTGATGTCCAGAAGTGTTATACCCCAGCACCCAAAATACCCAGGTGGCTGATGGATCAAAACCAAAGCCAAGTATCTTCAGGGTCTGTGATATGATGGATGTACTGAGATGTTTGGGAATGTCCAGGGATTCTACACCCCTCGTCCATGTCCAGAGCCCCCCTGTTTAGCTATGGTGGTCATCTGCAATTTGAAGTGTGACTAGTAGCCAATAGTGTGAAGCAGATGGTGAACACTGTTAGCATGCACAGCTGTAAGCAGAAGCCCAAGGTGCCACTTGCAAATGTCCAAGCCAGGGCTGAAAGCCAATGCCCTGGACATTGGAGTGGCTGAGTCAATGGTGGAGACACAGGACACAGCAGGATCTCAGGACACAGGAAGTCAGTTTATTTATGATTCAGGGTCCTCCTTTCCAAAGGTCACACATAGAAAGCATTGTTTCAATACTCTGGACACATTCACAGCCTCTTCCAGCTCATGACAGAAGAACAGTTTAAACCGTAAGGCAGGCACAAGTGCTCATCAGTCCCTATGGCTTAATAAAAGCCACTGCTGCAAAACCTTGTAACCCTAACTGCTGGGCTACTCAAAACTAGCCTACTTCATGGAGTAAAGCTCCAGATCCATGCCCATCTAAGAGAGCTGATGCCTTCTGTTAGTGTGGTTTCTGAGGATGGAGCCCAGAGAACTGGCTGAGGCAGGTAACCCCTGGGTCATGTGGATGTCATCACAGAACACTAAAAGGATATTGTGGTTTGGGCTCAGCAGGACACATAGGAGCTTGTGTGAGAGTCTCAGGAGGGAAGCTAAGGCAGAAGCCAAGTGGACATTGGCTTGCAGAGTTTTTCAGCCTGTAATAAATAATGATGGCTCCATCTACATGGCCAGCCTCTCAAAAGTTCCAGCTCTCCAAAATGTCCCCAGAGCCTCTTCTTCCAAACTTCGGGAAGCTTCCATACCAAAAGAACTGAATTGTTCCTTTCTGCAGGCTCAGTGCCTGTCTTGGGAAGCAGCAGGAAGCTGGGCAATCTCTAAGGGCACTTTGAGAAAATTGAACACAGGACCTTTTATCAGGAAAGGCTGAGATGGTTTTAGCCCACAACCCTCACATTCATCAGAGGCCCTTCTGGGGGAGAAAATTAATGAGAAAGCTAAGTGCATAATGACTTCTTGCGACCAGCAGGCTCCACTCTGGTGGGTGTGGCTGGAGGCTTGCCCCAGTAATGAAGTCGGAGCCTGTGCTCTTCACCGCAGTGCAGGTTTCCAGGCAATGAACGGAGGAGTCGGTGGGGACTTTCTCTTTCCTAGCAACAACAACAACAACAACAACAACAACAACAACAACAAAAACCCCAAAACACTTAACTAGTAGCTGGAGAATCATGGAAATGATAGACTTGGGGGCTATTTTGGAAAAGAAAGAAACGTCCTGATTTCAATACTTCTTTGATTCTCACATGTAGAAAAATCCATTGTGCCAGCAAGCATACCCATCTAAATTGCATAACAGTCACTGCACCAAGAAGGTTCACGCACTTTTGTTCAGCAGCATGCCTGCAGACAAACAGCGACAACCAGCCCCTGGCTGAGGAAGCCACTGCTCTGTGTTTTCTAGAACACAAATTTTATGCTGTCATCTACGCAGACAGTTTGTAGTGTTTTGCTGGGGACTGCCTTCCACATATGTCGACATGGGCGTGGTTGTTTTGATTCACAGCTGTATTACTGAAGCTGGAGCCTGGCATTAGTGCCAAGGTAAGGCTATGCCTTGCCACAAGAGTGTATTCTACACGCAGCATTTGAGTACAGAGACAGTGCTCATTGGTGGGCGTGTAGACACCACCATTTGCCTGCTACCACTTAAGAGGTACAAGTTGATAAGTAACTCATTCCTAAATGTACAAAGGACCCTGCCCTATAAGACCATCAAAGTAAACAGAAACCAATATGAACCTGTGGACGTATGAAAATGGTATCAGAAAGGAGCAGGCACAGAACTTATCAAACACACCAACCAAAGCAAAGGATGAAATGTGCTCATTTAGACCATAAAAGGAAGACATCTGCCATTATGGTGGTACCAGAAACCTTTCATCTGACCACTAGGGTGGGGGTGGGGGAGTCAGAGAACTCCAACTATCTCAGAGACTTAAGCTTAACTGGGTCCCTACATTGACATGGCCTACTCGAATTATATCTATCCATCGTCCTGTTGATCTGGACCCTGTTGTACACAGTCTCTGTGCCCTCCACAGTTGAGAATGGGGCCTCTGTGTGCTCCAAGGTCCTGCATGTTATCTTGGCAGCTCCACACAGATCTAAGGCTCCATTTTCTTTCTTTTAAAGACATTCTGACTGCTTTAAAAAATTATCTACTCATATATCTATTATTTATCTGCCTGTCTACCTACCATCTATCTATCATCTATCTGACTATCTATTTATCTATCATCTATCTATCCATCCATCCATCTATGTGTTTGTTCCATTGTTCACTCAGTGATGAAGAGACAACTTTCTGGAGTAGGTTCTCTCTTTTCACTATGTAGGTCCCAGGAATTAAACAAAGGTCATCAGACGTGGCAGCAGGCACCTTTTCCAGCTGGGTCATCTTGTTGGCCATTTCTATTTTGTTATAGTTTACTTATATGTACGTGTGTTTCTATGTGTGTGTACATGTGCAGAAGTCACAGAACAACCTGATGGGGTTGTTTTTCTTCCTCCACCATGTGGGTTCTAAGATCCAACTCAGGTGTCGGGCTTGGTAGCAAATACCTTTTAACCTGCTGAGTCATCTCCCCAAACACCCTCTTAACTCTGTGGCTCAACCCTACAATGAGGCCCCCAAAACACCTCTCCCTCCCCCAAAAGTTTATTTGACCCCCAAGCTCCTTGGACTCTATTGCAATCTCTTTAATTTTTCATGGTCATTCTATAACTTATGTATGTTCACGTATATAGAGAGATGGATAGATGATAGCTTTAACGAGACATGTGTAACATGTGATTTTAGGGTTGATATTACCAAGTGATTAGAATAAATGAAACTGTGTGCTTTAGCTGATGATCAAGAGAAATTGGGACTACTTGGCAAATTACTACCAATAAAACCACCGCAGCTTTTAAGTTTCTTGTTATTGAATTAATTCTGACATTGAGGAAAGATACACATGTCCATTAATGTTTGTAATCTCATACAATCACAACAATTAGACTCTCAGATATTTTTAAGGGAGAAATTCTCACTAAGGTGTAAAGGGATTATATTGGGATATATTCAAAGCAGGAGACTACAGAAGTCTGGAGTTCGTGGAGCATCTGAAATGAGAGCAAGCAGTCTTTGGAATTCTCAGAAACTGCTAGAGGGAAGACTTGAAACTAATGAAGGGCCTGGAAGTGCTGGGGAAGGTCTTCACAGAGGTATTGTGCTCCAAATACAGGACCTAACAAATTGGCACCGCAAATGCCTGCAGCCAACTCTTGCTTCTGGAGCTGGCTGACTCATCCTGACCCTTTTTAGGTTTTGCTGGGGAGCAGGGCAGAGCCATTTGATGTTCATCTGTAATTACTTCTGTCTGTATTCTTGTCATTAGAGGATAAACGGTTTTATAATGGGCCTGATTTCTTTGTGCCGAGATCAAAGGCAAGTGCCTTGGGAGATGGCAGGGGAAGGCAGGGGACAGGGTGTTCCTGGGAGTTCCTCTTCCCTGTGGCTGAGCTGAGCCTCTATGGCAAAGTGATGTTCAGTCTTTATTCAGTAGCTGGGACATAAGCTTAGCCAGGGCCAATCTTGTCAGGGCTCAAGGAGGTGGCTTAGTCTACATACAGCCTGAGGATGCTATTCACTTACTCCTCCCAAGGGCAGGGGCTTCACAGTGTGGGAGGGAGACAGGAGCTATGCTGTGTCCCCTGTAATAAAGTCTAGTGGGTATAGTTTGAAAGCTTGCTGGCCCTTGCACTTGTCTTTGGCCCTTGCTGGATGTAGAGGAGCAAGAGCAGGGCTGGGGTGTCCTTAAGTCATGACAACAATCACATTGCTCACAAAGCTTTATAAGTTTTGGTCTCACCAAGCAGGAACTCTTTCCTCCTGACTCAGCTATCAGCATACACAAGCCCTTCTTGGCCCAGTGTCCTGAAGCCACGGCTCTTGGAGCTTGTCAAGCCTTCCCAGTAGGAGGAAGGAGTCAGAGAGCTAGCTCAAGACCATAGACAGAACATGCTGTCTATATGAAGCTGGCAGAAGAGTCTGTACCATTTAAAGGGAGTCATTGAGATAGTATCAATGCATTCTTCTGAAAAAATATATTAAAACATTAAAAACAGTCATAGCGGTGCATGTCTTTAATCTCAATGCTAGGAGGCACAGGTGTGTAGATCTCTGTGAGTTCCAGGTCATCAGGGGCTGTATGGTGACACTGGGACAGCAAGAAAATGGCCTCCAGAAAAGTAGAAACTTTGGAGTTAGACCCCCTTAGATTTGCACCCACAAGACCCCTGGATCTCCGGAAGCTTGCAGCTTTTTTGTTCTAAGGAAACAGATGTGCTGACCAGAGACATGATGTGGTCGCTTCTGTTGCTGTGATAAAAGCATCCTAACAGACAGCAATACAGGGAGAAGGGTTTTATTTGGCTAATAATTCCAGGTCACAGTCCATCACTGCAAGAAGTCAAAGCAGGGGCAGGCACAAGCAGGAGTCAAACTCCACAGTCAAGAGCGAGACTCAAATATGTGCTGCCTGCTTGCTGTTTACTTAGCAAGACCTCCATGCTCAAGCAGTTTAAGATCCTTTGCCTAGGGAATAGTGCTGCCACAGTGGGCTGGAATGTCATACGTCATCTAATGCCATCATCGCTAGGGCATGCCCTAACAAAGGAGCAATGCCCAGGGGTTGTTAAAGGTCACAGAGATAAGCCACTCCAGAGATGGTTTTAGGAAACAGGGTGACTTAGTCGAGGTTTCTATTCTTGCACAAAACACCATGACTTCTTGAGCAAGTGGGGGAGGAAAGGGTTTATTCAGCTGACACTTCCACATTGCTGTTCATCACCAAAGGAAGTCAGGACTGGAACTCAAGCAGGTCAGGAAGCAGGAGCTGATGCAGAGGCCATGGAGGGATGTTCCTTACTGGCTTGCTTCCCTTGCCTTGCTCGGCTTGCTCTCTTATAGAACTCAAGACTACCAGCCCAGAGATGGCGACACCCACAGTGGGTCCTCCCACCCTTGATCACTAATTGAAAATATGCCTTACAGCTGGATCTCATGGAGCCATTTCCTCAAGATAAGCTCCTTTCTCTGTGATAACTCCAGCTTGTGTCCTGTTGACACATCAAACCAGCAAGTATACAGGGTCTGCTTTATTGTATGTGAGCAAGGAGTTATATAGTGGAAGCCCATAGACTGTGATGGGTTAGACAGTGAGCATTCATACTACCAGAGTCACAATGCAGAAGAAGCACATTAAAGGGGGCATTGAGAGTGCAGACTCTTCTACTGGCTACTCATGCACTTCATAATTCAGTGTTCTGACTTCTGGGAATACTCAGGAGCATGATGCGCTATGCTTCTTATTGAGAAACACAGTATGCCAAGTAAGATGGCCACCTACATTTTCTCCTACAAATTAACAATCAAGACCACCCCTCACAGATATGCCTACAGACTAACCTGGTATAAGTGTTTCTCATGAAAACTCTGTTCCCAGATGGTTCTAGGTTGTATCAAGCTGCCCACTGCATCTAAGCAGTACAGGGAGCCACTGAACTGAGGGTCCTTGAACAGTGTGCCTGACACATCCTAGGTGTTTGGAATATGAAAGCAGCTTTGTTACTGCGGCTGCGAAGCTGGGCAGTTGTAATTCTTAGTGACCTGTCTTCTTTCAAATTGTTTTTAAAGAACAGTAAAATGATACACGGACAAAATAAAATCCAAGAAAAAGCTCTCACCCCTCAGTGAGAAAGAGACGCTCCTGTCATAAAGTCAATAGCAGCCACCGGTGTGCCAATGCGCACTTTTTAAGAACTCAAAATCCTATTTCTTGCTTGCCTGCTGTCAGTGTGAGGACACAGCTAACAGGGGTGTTTGTCTAATGTGTTGTCTTCATTAACCACAGTGCACTCCCACTTGGCCCACAAAATTATAAATTATGCAGGAACACATTTATAGGTTCTTCTTTGAAGGATATAAAAAGTCATTATTAAAGAGTGTTTTCTGTTACTATGGGCTTGACTTTCTCTAAGTTCTTTCTGCTGCTGTGGGCTTCCAAGTAAAAAAACAAAGACTATTAGACATAAGCTTTTAAAGACACAGCACAACAAAAGAAAACACCAAACCCAGCTGGGTGCCAGTCGGGTGTGGTGGCACAGTCCTTTATCCCACCACTTAGGAGGGTGTGGTGGCACAGTCCGTCCTTTATCCCACCACTTAGGAGGCAGAAGCAGGCAGATCTCTGTGTCAACCGGGATGATCTTGAGTTATCCCATGCACCCACAGATTAGAGTCACAGCTTCTGTCCGCCTAGTGCAGAGAAGGGTGCTTTCCCCACTACCCAGAGAAGGCCACCTTACAAATTACCTAAGCATTAGTGAACCCACCCTCTCACGACAGAATGCCATATGACATATTACTCAAGCCACAAAACTACGTTTTCTCACAGTTATGCATGAAGATCTCTGATCGGAGCTCCCTTCCTGGCACAGTCACCTCAGTGTGTCCTTACATGGTAGAGACAACTCCAGCGTGTGCATCTGTTATAAGAACACCAATCCTACTGCATGAGAGATGCAGACTAGCAGCCCCCCTGAACCTTAACTACCCCTTTAAGTGCCTCACCTCCAACTCAGTCTTAGCCAGAGAGAGAAGCTAGGGTTTTAGCACATGAAATAAGTGGGGAGTCTTTGAATTAGCCCATAGCAACTTGGAAGAGTTATATCTTAATGATGGGAAATAATTAAGGGTGGTCAGCAGCCACAAATAATGAAATTTAGAAATCCCGAAAGTTCAAAATGTTTCCAAAATCAGCATAAGAACAGTACAGAGTTGAGGTTAAGAGTTGTATAAGGTTCTCTCCTCACATTGATGACCGGCTTGGCCATCCTCTGCTATACGTATGCTGCTGGAGCTATGAGTCCCCGCTTGTGTGTGTACTCTTTGGTTGGAGTTTTAGTCCTTGGGAGCACTGAGGGCACTAGTTAGTTCATATTGTTCCTCTTAAGGGGCTGCAAACCTTTCACCTTCTTGGGTCCTTTCTCTAGCTCCTTCATAGGAGACCCTGTACTCAGTCCAGTGGATGGCTGTGAGCCTCTACTTCTGCATTAGTCAGGTACTGTCAGAGCCTCTCAGGAGACAGCTATATCAGGCTCCTGTCAGCCAGCACTTGTTGGTATCCACAATAGTGTCTAGATTTGATGACTGAATATGGGAAGGATTCCCAGGTGGAACAGTCTCTGAATTGTCCTTCCTTTAGTCTCTGCTCCATAGTTAGCCTCTACAACTCCTTCCATGGGTATTTTGTTCCCCTTTTTAAGAAGGAACTAAGTATCCTCACTTTGGTCTTCCTTCTTCTTGAGTTTCTTATGGCTTGTGGTTTGTACTTTGTGTATTCTGATCTTCTAGGCTAATATCTACTTATCAGAGAGTGCACTCCATGTGTGTTCTCTTGTGATTGGGTTACCTCACTCAGGATGATATTCTCCAGGTCCATCCACTTCCCCAAGAATTTCATAATTTCATTGTTTTTAATAGCTGAGTAGTACTCCATTGTATAGATGTACCACATTTTCTGTATCCATTCTTCTGTTGAGGGACATCTGGGTTGTTTCCAGTTTCTGGCTATTATAAATAAGCTTGCTATGAACATAGTGGAGCACGTGTCCTTATTACATGTTGGGGCATCCTTGGCCTGGTGAAGGTTCTATGTCCCAGTGTAGGGGAATGCCAGGGCCAGTAAGCAGGAGGGGGTGGGATGGTGAGCAGCGGGAAGGGGGAGGGAACAGCGGATTGTTTTTAGTTTTTGGTTTTTTTAATTTTATTTATTTTTTTCTTCTTTTCTTTTCTTTTTCTTTTTGGAGGGGAACCTGGGAAAGGAAATATTGTAAATAAGAAAACATCTAAAAAAAAAGAAAAAAATACAAAAAAAAGAGTTGTATAAGAATATAGAAATATATAAGAGCCAACAAGATATCACATATAATTCATGCCATAAAAATTATGTAGCCTGAGCTGGAGAAATGACTCTGTGGTCAATAGCATTATTGCTCCTGTTGACAATCAGAGTCTGGTTCCTAGCACCCACACAGGGCAGCTCACAACAGCCTGTATTCTAGCTGCGGGGCACCCAGTGCCCTATTACGGCCTCTTATGGCCTCTGTAGCAACTGCCCCTCAACACATATGCATACAAATAATTTTAAAAATATTTTAAAATGCTTTAATTACTTGCCATACACAAAAACAGAAAAACACAGGGTATAGCACAGAGATAAAGCTTCCCATCAAAAGTGATGGAAGCAAATACAAATATTTTTGACGGGCAGCACAATATATTAACACTTTTATATATATTATAGCTTTGAAAATGGTGTTGAGGAAGGTATATTTTTAAGTAAAACCTAAATTATGCCTCTGAAGATGAAAGCTATAATGTGTGAGATCAAAGTGCATGGAGTGCTGTGCATGTCCGATTAGATGCAGTCAAAGAAAATATTAGTAGAGTGGAGAGTTCTTGTGTAGCTGTTTCTTCTGAGTTGAAACATTCTTCCCTGGAATGGAAGGATAAGGGAGGGTGCTCTTAAGACTTAGAAACTTAATGAAACATGAAAGGCTCAAGAAGTAAATGAAATATATGAGGCTCAAAAAGTTTCTGACAGTTGCAGTATCTACAGGGCAGCTAGCCCAGGTGATATATAAGCAATAATAATCTGTGAAGAAAGGACACTTAGACCAACTAACTAGCAGAACTGACTACAAACTGTGCAGGAATCCCAGAGGCGGTCAGGTCTTTTCTGGCGATGCTGTCATTGACTGTGCACACCCTAGAAGGATTCCTCAGCCATTTGCGTATCTATAACCCCAACGAAATCACTGCTTCACTAAGTATGCTTAGGTGGAACTGTCTTTGCTTTGTCACCAGAACAGAGATTTGTTTGGATCTGTCTGGTAAAAGTCACACAAGAACATGCAATTTTCCCAAAGGAAATACACAGAAATAGAACAGTTGAAAAAATGAACAGGGAATCAGAGAGTGGTGTCACTGAAACACCCTAACAGAAAACTTTGAAATCCATGAAGAGGAGGAGAGGAGGAGCAGTGGCAGCATTAAAAAAAAAAATAGAGGAGGAGCAGTGGCAGCATTAAAAAAACAATAGTATCAAAGAGTTTTTGAAATTGGATGGAAATTACAGATCCAAGACTGAACAATCTCAAATTTTTAAAAGGAGGGAAAAAGAAAGAAAGAAAGAAAGAAAGAAAGAAAGAAAGAAAGAAAGAAAGAAAGAAAGAA
>JADRCD010207280.1:16877-32557 GCA_019843815.1 Montemys delectorum
GAAAGAAAGAAAGAAAGAAAGAAAGAAAGAAAGAAAGAAAGAAAGAACGGAGGGAGGGAGGGAGGGAGGGAGGGGAGGGAAAAATACACTATAACCAAATTGCATAAACCAATGAAGCTCAAACATTTGAAAAGCAGTCAGAAGAAAAGTAAGAGGCTTTGCCAACAGAAGGCAGCAGTGCCCGTGCCATTGTTTTCACCAACAGTCCATGGTGGAGGCTCATGCCTGTAACATCAGTGCTCTGTGAGTGGGCTAGGGTATCAGAAGTTCAGAAGTTCAAGATCATCCCCTCCTTCATAGCAAATTTAAGGCTCTCCTGCGCTACGGGAAACCCTCTCTCAGCCTCCCCTTGCCCTCAAAAAACCAAATCCACAGTGGCACAGAAGTAGAATAATGCCTTTGAACTGTATTTGTCTTAACTGATTAACCTGTAAAAGTAATTTGCTGTGTTCTCTAAATACAGCCAGGGAGGAAGCATTGAGAAAGCAGCTACAAACAAAATGAGGACATTAAGAAAAAGGCGGGGGTGGGGGTAGGATTGGACCCCAGTAGTCATCATGGAGGCCTTATAGAGATTGCGCCATAGTGATAAAATCTAGCTGGAAAAACTTTGTGAGCTCCTTGATTAGATTTCAAACACTGGAAACAATTTTCTGTGGCTCTAGGATCTGCCTTCTAGAATATTTTTCCAGCTCCCTGTAACACTCTGTTTTTAAAGATGAGAGTTAGCAAATGTTTGGAGCTGAGTGATTTTACCAACTGGGATGGCTTGCCTCATGTCTTGTCTTCTCTCTGTCCATTTTCGTCCACACTGGCATTATTTCTTTTGAAAATCTTTCACTCAAAATATGCGGTCTTGCAATGAATTTCAGGAGAGGAGAGTAGGGCTCACTTCATTAGACAAATCTTTTTATTTTTTGCCACAAAGAAGTTCTTCCAAGCTTTGGACATCTGTTCACACAACTGGGAGAGGCATATTTAACTTTCCCTAGCCCTGTGGTTTGGTGGAGAAGGCCTGTGGGGCACACCCTTTACCACCTGAAGTGGCCCTTTGTGTGGCTGGCTACTCTGACTGTCTAGTCCTCGAGATTTTAGTAAAAGATTCGTAATCACATTCCTGGCTCTTTCTCCTTTGTGCATTCCTCCAAGTGTTTAGAACCTGTCTCTCCATTTCAGCATGCATTGCCATTTGGAGAAATCCAGGCAGGTTATTGCCCTCTTCAGAAAAATGTATTATAAGTCATGAGAACACTCTGGAAATACCATTGGTCATGGTGAGGATTCCAGTTTTTTGAGATTCCAACTGAAGGAGAAGAATTCAGATGGCCACAGTAACAGTGGATGCAGCTAAGCATTTGTTGAGAGCGAAGGAAATAAAGCAAGGAAAAGGATGGCCAAGCAGCAGCAACTGCCCCATCAGAGCAAGAAGGAGACACAGTTACCTAGAATCCCATTTTATCCAGAATTTAGACTCTTAGAAGTAGATGCATAAGGTGCAAGGAAATTAAAGGTTACGTGTACCTAAAGCTGAAAAGTCTTCTAGAAAAAAAAGGGCCATAACTCTCTTCACACTCATTGATTGTTGTAGTTGTTGTTTTCTTGTTGTTGTATGCAGGCTCACACATACATGTGCACAACACGTGTGGAACTCAATGGATACTTTTCAGAGTCAATTCTAGTTGCATCATAGAATTCTGGATTGAACTCAGATGGCCAGGTTTATGTGGCAAATGGTTTTGCCTGCTGAGCCATTTGCAAAAGAATAAATAATAATCCTAGAGGCCACCTTAAACATCCATGTGCCTAGAGGCCACCTTAAACATCCATGTGCCTCACTAACCAACTAGGGTTCGTCCTCAGAATTCAAGAATGGCAGCTTCCCTCCATCTGCAGCTCTCTGGCAGATAGGTTCCTGGCGCCTTGATTTCTCACCTGAGGGTAAAGACCCTTCTGTTAGACTTACACCAGGGAAAATAGGTTAATAATGCCAAATGGTTTCCCAGAAGTGCCGGAAGGAACACGGGCCAACAGAAAGGAGAGAGGAAAAAAGTGTCAAAGCTATTGCATGCGTGGGTACGCAACCAACTTTACGTCCACGGCGTCCACGGCGTATGTTAAAGTAAAAGCACAGGGAGTGGAAGTGCTGAGCTGATTGTGGTCAGTTTGAATGACTTGTCTGTCTGCCTTAGGAGAAGGGCTCTGACATTCTTCAGAAAGGATCAAATACTATGTAAAAGTGGAGGGAATGTAAATATGCTTATTATGATTTTAAGATCAACCACAGAGATATCATTCAAAAGTCAACAGAAGAGCCCAAACAGAATACCAAAAAAAGTCCAGTTTATCCAAGAAAAACAGAAAAATGGAACTAGAAGAACAAAAAGCTTATGGCATAAATAGAAAATAAATGCCAAGATGGGGGGGACCAATGCCAGCCAAGTAGTAATCACATTAACTGTGAGTGGTCTCTTCCCCTCCTCTCCCTCCTCCCCCTCCTCCCTGTCCTCCTCTGCTCCCCATCCTCATCTGCTCCTCCTCCTCCCCTTGCCTCCCCCATCTCTTTCCTTGTCCTTGCCTCTGCTTTCTTTTTCATTTCGTCATTATCTCCTTAAATACATGAAACCAAACCAGTCAGCCTGTGCATCAGGATCTGAACACAAAGTAGACTTCATCTTTCTAGGAACTGAGTCAATTTAAACTGAAATTTGCCTCCAGAGCAAGGTTGCGCCAGCCAGTCACTATGTCTCTTCTTCAGCTGAGACAATTGGTTCTGTGCACAGCGTGCAATCATCAAAGTTAAACCGAATATAGTCAAAGCAAGGCATAAGTGCAAACAGGTGACTTGGTCGTGACACTGTGAACACTACTATTCATCTGAAAACAAATGTCTCCCCGTATAAATATTCATGTGATAATTACAGCAAGAGAACGACCATTCTTTGAAGAAAGTTTCTGAATATAAGATGAATGTGTGGTGTGTAGAGCCACCTTCATCACCTAACTTAACTCTTCATCTCCTAACTCAAGCCCTAGATTGCCTTATCTATCCCTGACAATATCATTTTAACCACTCCTGTCTCCACAGCAAAATCTCCTGCAGGCATTTTTTTCCAGGTCTTGTATTAGACGAATGTGTTGCCGTTTATTCTAATATCAACCATCAATTCAAAGATAAAAGACATAACCACAGAGTGGATTTTCCCTTTCTAAGAATGATGACTTCCATTCCATCAGATTACAGTTTTGTTCCATCTAGGACAATAGAACCAACCAGCAGACTTGTACCAGGCAACTGGCTCCCTGGAAGAACAGGGGATCTAGTCACACATCGTTCCTCTTCGTCTAGTTGTGATACAATGTCCCTACCAAAAGCAGCTTAGGGGGGAAAGGCTTGATCATAAATCACAGTTCCGGGTTCTGCCCATCATAGCCTGAAGTCTGGAGGGAACCGGTCGTTTCACACTGATGCTCAAAGAGAGCAACAATTCATGCTGCTATTCAGTTCCTCATCTCCCTCTACACACTTCAAAGCCCACAGTGGGTGGGTCTACCTACTTCAGTTAAGATACTCAAGATGACCCCCACCATGCTCAGAAGCCTACATTCTAGGTAACTCTAGATATGGTCACTTTGACAATGAACACTAACCTACACGCCCTATATTTTCCCCTAACATGAAGATGAATGCACACACAAACTTTTGTTAAAAAACAAGAGTAAAAGAACTAAATAATCCTCTGTGTTTCTATTTTTACTTTACAAAATGCATGTTTGTAAGTTCTGTCTTCCAGGCATATTTTCATTGCCTGTTTTAATTCTGGTTTAATTTATTCAGTAAAACTTGCTTTTAAAAATTCATCGTGGGCCTGCTTTGATTTTGAGAGCTTTGTTTGACAACAGAGAAGTTATCTGAGTAGGAAACGTCTTATTTCTCGTAGACTCCATTTGATGGAGCTTTCAGAGAGCAATGTTCTCTTTCCTTTTCCAGAATGAGTTGTATAAGGACACGTGGCTCGTTACAGACATGCTGTTATTTTACAGAAGGAGAACTACAGCTCTCCCTGCCTCCGCTGTGGCTTGGCTCCAAGAGAGCCAGAAAGGAGAGATGGCTGAGGTGTGGTCTGTAGCGATCTTTTATGGATCACTAACATAATACCTTCCTCTCTCAAGTTGTATAATGCAGGCTTTCTTCTGAGCATGCTCCCTTAGTTGAATGAAGCCCGGAGAGACCAGAAGCTGCCAACCTTTCATATATTAATCTCTGGAGTTCCCCTTCCCTTTCTATTTTTTCTGCATTAGCATCTAAAATGCATTAAGGAATGTTTAGCTATTGAATCTAGGAAGATGATTCGGTCAGTAAATGACTTACTGGCATTTCAAACAAGAAGATCTGAGCTTGGTGGCAGGTGTTTGCAATCCCAGTTACATTGAGACAACAAAAGGTGATCTGAAGTAAGAGATGATAGATGCCCAAGTGTAACACTGATGTCCTCTGACCTCCATATGTGCACATATGCACGTGTACACATTAATCTGTACCACATTCTTTCTCTCTCTCCTCTTTCCTCTCTCTCTCTCTCTCTCTCTCTCTCTCTCTCTCTCTCTCTCTCACACACACACACACACACACACACACACACTCACACAAATTTATAGTTACTATATTTTTTACCTTTTTATTGATATTTTTGTTAGCTTCACATCATGCACCCCAAAACTTATCATCTCCCAATCTCCTCATATCTGCCTTTCATGCTTACAACCTCCCCGCAAAATAAAACACACAAACAGACACACACACACATGCACACACATACACATGCACACATATATACATACACACCCATACATGCAAATGCACACAAAACAAAGCATAAAGACACAATGATCTCATCGTGGAAACTGTAGTGTGTCAATGTGTCCCACAGTATGTCTGTCTGTCCACACATCTTCACTTGCAAATGTTCACAGCAATGAGTCATTGGTCTGATTTGAGATCACTGGTTTCTATGACACCATCAATGTTGGATCCTTACCCAGACTCCTCCCAGTTATCCTGTTGCTGCCCTGTGTCCTGGAGGTCCAGCAGCTTTGTGTCGGCAAGACTAGCACTTTCACGTATCTAACCATTCACAGATGATAGAGATTTGGGGGTAGACAACTCAGAGCCCTGGGTCTGGGACTAGGTAGTAGCTTAGGCAGTCAGTGTGCTGGTTCTCTCTAACCTCACCACCAGGGCAAGCTCTCCAGCACTGCAGAGGTTAGGCCACCCAATGCCTCCATTGGCAGGGTCAGCTCTCCAGCACTCATGCCCTTGGGGCCAGTTCAACTGCACCTGTCTCCAGTCAGTCCAGTCTAGGTACAGAACCCACTCTTCCAAGTGCTGCAGCCTGTGAGTGTCTGGGTCTGCTCTCCCACTACCACACTCCCAGGGCTGGCTTACCTACGCCTTCACCATCAGGGCCAACTTCACCATATTAGCCAAGTGAAGTGCAGGACCTGCTCTCTCAGGTGCTACATCCAGGGAAAGGACAGGGCTAGCCCTCCCATTCTCATTACCCAATGCCAGCTCTCTTGACTGCCTCAGGTGGTGGGGGGCAAAGTGAGGAGGGCATCACTATGTACCCACAACACCTTATGGCAGAGAAGTGGTGGGTCCGGGTCTCCCATGTTCTCATCCTTCAGCTATTATTTATTGTTAGTGACTAATATGGGAAAGGTTGGTGTTACATAAGATAAGTAGATGGGGACATAGGTGTGCTGTTAACTAATGAACCAAATACTCGATGTCTTAAGCAAGTTTATTTTTCACTCATGTAAAGTCTAGAGAAATGCAGAGTTATGTACCTGACTGATTATGGCAACTTTCATAATGATGAACTTCAACTGGAAAATATCCAAGCATCTTTCCATGGGAAAATGACTGAATAACCATTCTTATTCAGTTATCTATATTACATTCAGTAATAAAAAGTAATGAACGATCGACACACATAGCAACTGGGATGGACCCCTAGAGAGCATTGAGGAACCAAAAAATGACATCTTAGAACATGCAGAGATTGAGGTTTTTGAAATGACAGTATAAAAAATGGAGGGTGGATGAATGGTTGCCAGGGACTCTAGGCAGGGTGGGGTGGAGGGGAGAGGAATGGCTATAGAGGGGATGAAGGGGGTCTTCTTGGTGATGGAAGTGACTTGAACTTTAACTGTGTCATGTTCTAGTTGTGAGGGTGAGCTATAGTTTTGCAAGATGTTTATGACTATTGTGAAGGGTGTTGTTTCTCAGCCTGTTTATCCTTTGTATAGAGGAAGGCTACTGATTTGTTTGAGTTAATTTTGTATGCAGCCACTTTGCTGAAGTTGTTTATCTAGTAGAATGTTTGGGGTCACTTAAGTATACTCTCATATCAACTGCAAATAGTGATATTTTGACTTATTCCTTCTCAGTTTGTATCCTTTTGACGTCCTCTTGTTATCTAATTGCTCTGGCTAGGACTTCCTGTGCTATATTGAATAGGTAGGGCGAGAGTAGGCAGCCTTGTCTAGACCCTGATTTTAGTGGGATTGCTTCAAGTTTCTCTAGTTCTAGTTTGATGTTGGTCTCTGGTTTGCTGTATATTGCTTTTACTATGTTTACATATGGGCCTTGAATTCCTGATCTTTTTCAAGACTTTTATCATGAAGGAGTGTTGAATTTTGTCAAATGATTTCTCGGCATCTAATTGAATGGTAATGTGGTTTTTTTCTTTGAGTTTATTTACATAGTGGATTATGTTGATGGGTTTCCATATATTGAATCATCTCTGCATCCCTGGGATGAAGCCTACTTGATCATGATGGATGTTCATTTTGATGTGTTCTTGGATTCAGTTTGCAAGAATTTTACTGAGTATTCATAAGGGAGATTGGTCTGAAGTTCTCTTTCTTTGTTGGGTCTTTGTGTGGTTTAGTTATGAGCATAATTGTGGCTTCATAAAATGACTTAGGTAGTGTTCCTTCTGTTTCTATTTTCTGGAATAGTTTGAAGAGTATTGGTATTACATCTTCTTTGAAGGTCTGTAGAATTCTGCACCAAACCCATCTGGTCCTGGGCTTTTTTTGGTTGGAAGACTTTTAATGACTACTTCTATTTCTTAAAGAGTTATGGGACTGTTTAGATGGTTTATCTGATCCTGATTTAACTTAGGTACCTGGTATCTGTCTAGAAAATTGCCCATTTTATCCAGACTTTCCAGTTTTGTTCAGTATAGGCTTTTGCAGTAGGATCTAATGATTGTTTTGGATTTCCTCACTTTTTGTTGTTATGTCTTCCTTTTCTCTGATTTTGTTGATTTGGATACTGTCTCTGTGACCTCTGGTTGGTCTGTCTAAGGATTTATTTATCTTCTTGATTTTCTCAAAGAACCAACTCCTGATTTTGTTGATTCCTTGTTGTACTGGCTAGTTTTGGGTGTCAACTTGACACAGGCTAGAGTTATCACAGAGAAAGGAGCTTCAGTTGGGGAAATGCCTCCATGAGATCCAGCTCTGGGGCATTTTCTCAATTAGTGATCAAAGGGGTAGTGCCATCCCTGGGCTAGAAGTCTTGGGTTCTATAAGAGAGCAGGCTGAGCAAGCCAGGAAAAAGCAAGCCAGCAAGGAACATCCCTCCATGGCCTCTGCATCAGCTCCTGCTTCCTGACCTGCTTGAGTTCCAGTCCTGACTTCCTTGTGATAAACAGCAATGTAGAAGTAAGCCAAATAAACTCTTTCCTCCCCAACTTGCTTCTTGGTCATGATGTTTGTGCAGGAATAGAAATCTTGACTAAGACAAATTGGTACCAGGAGTGGAGTATTCCTGTGACAACCTGACCATGTTTTGGGGGAGGACTGTGGAAGGACTTTAGAACTTTGAGCTAGAAGAGCCACTGTTAAGAACTCTGTGGAATGTCTATGGGAGCTTGGAAGATCTTGAGAAAACAGTGCAGAAATGGAGGCCTGGCTTGTAAAATTTCAGAGGGAAGATTAAAGACTCTTATCAGGGCCATGTTGTTTTGAATGTGAAGATTCTGTGGTTCTGGTTTGCTGGGGCTGAAGTGTCAGCTGTGATTAACAAGATACCAGAACTACTAAAGTGAAAATTTTGCATTGCTGGGACTATTGATGCTGGTTAGCTGGAGCTAAGAAATTAGCGGTGATTAAGAAGAGACCAGCATCATTGAGGTAACATCTTCTGGGGAGTGTTTTCTGAGAGCACAAAGGCTGTGTTCCAGAGATAACCATGGTTGTATCTTGTGCTGCAACAGGACTTGGTAATGTGTAAGAGTCACACAGTTGGTACTGGTTTTGACAGCAGGAAGGGATCGTGAAGAGCAGCTGAGGCTTAGCACAGTGAGAGGCCATGGAAGGCCATTGGTGAAGGTGCAGCCTCAGTTGCAATTGATGGCCCAGGACTGAAGGGGTCATACAAAGGAGTTGAGGCCTGGCACCATGAAGAGAGCCTATGAGAGGCTATTGGTGAAGCCTAGTTACAGCAGATGACAGTGTTTTGGTGATGCCAGTACCATGAATGACCACCAAAAACAGCAACAGCAGTGAAGTACAGGCATCTGGAGCCCAGAAAATAAGATGTGTGCTACAAAGGGCAGAGCTGGAGAGGTGACTCAAGCCCTTGGAGGAGCCCAAAAGATCGTGAGTTGGATCCCAGTTGGTTTTGCTTTTGATTGTGACTGTGCCCTGATATTTTTCCCTCTTGAAGGAAGAATGTATTTTAGTAGAGCCCACAGTTAAGAGACTTCAAATTTTAAAAGATATTGGACATTTTAAATTGATTGAACTTTTAATATGTAAAGACTGTGGGACTTTAGATCTTGGGGATGAATAAGAACATAAGGGTTGAGGCTTAATAGTGATGTGTTTGTGTGTCAAGTTGACAAGGGGTCAATTGTACTGGCTAGTTTTGTGTGCCAACTTGACACAGGCTAGAGTTATCACAGAGAAAGGAGCTTCAGTTGGGGAAATGCCTCCATGAGATCCAGCTCTGGGGCATTTTCTCGATTAGTGATCAAAGGGGTAGTGCCATCCCTGGGCTAGAAGTCTTGGGTTCTATAAGAGAGCAGGCTGAGCAAGCCAGGAAAAAGCAAGCCAGCAAGGAACATCCCTCCATGGCCTCTGCATCAGCTCCTGCTTCCTGACCTGCTTGAGTTCCAGTCCTGACTTCCTTGTGATAAACAGCAATGTAGAAGTAAGTCAAATAAACCCTTTCCTCCCCAACTTGCTTCTTGGTCATGATGTTTGTGCAGGAATAAAACCCTGACTAAGATACTTGTATAGTTCTTTTTGTTTCTACTTTGTTGATTTCAGCCTTGAATTTGATTTTTTCCTCTTGAGTTTATTTGCTTCTTTTTGTTCCAGAGCTTTCAGATGTGCTGTCAAGTTGCTAGTGCATGCTCTCTCCAGTTTCTTTTATGAGGCACTCAGAGCAATAAGTTTTCCTCTTAGCACTGCTTTCATTGCATCCCATAAGTTTGTGTATGTTGTGCCTTCATTTTCATTAAATTCTAAAAAGTCTTTAATTTCTTTCTTTATTTCTTCCTTGACCAAGTTATTATTGAGTAGAGCATTTTTCAGCTTCCATGTATATGTGGGATTTCTGTTCTTTTTGTTGTTATTGAAGAATAGCCTTAGTCCACTGTGATCTGATAGGATTCATGGGATTATTTAAGTCGTCTTGTATCTGTTGAGGCCTGTTTTGTGACCAATTATATGGTCAGTTTTGGAGAAGGTACCATGAGGTCCTAAGAAAGTATATTCTTTTGTTTTAAGATGAAATGTCATATATGTATGTATATATATGTATATATATACATATATATGTGTGTGTGTGTTAAATTTATTTGGTTCATAACTTGTGTTACTTTCACTGTGTTTCCTGTTTAGTTTCTTTTTCCATGATCTGTCCATTGATGAGAGTGAGGTGTTGACGTCTCCTACTACTATTGTGTTCAGTGCAATCTATGCTTTACTCTCTAGTAAAGTTCCTTTTATGAATGTGGGTGCCCTTGCATTTGGAGCATATATGTTCAGAATTGAGAGTTGGTAAATTTTTCCTTTGATGAATATGAAGTGTTCTTTCTTATCTTCTTTGATAACTTTTGGCTGAAATTCAATTTTTTTCAATATTAGAATGGCTATTCCATATAATAACCAGAAACTGGAAACAACCCAGATGTCCTTCAACAGAGGAATGGATACAGAAAATGTGGTACATTTACACAATGGAGTACTACTCAGCTATTAAAAACAATAAAATTACGAAATTCTCAGGGATGGAGAATATCATCCTGAGGTAACCTAATCACAAAAGAACACACATGGGATGTGCTCTCTGATAAGTGAATATTAGCCCAGAAAATCAGAATACACGAATTACAATCCACAAACCACAAGAAACTCAAGAAGAAGGAAGACCAAAGTGTGGATACTTCATTCCTTCTTAAAAGGGGGAACAAAATACACATGGAAGAAGTTGCAGAGACAAACTATGGAGCAGAGACTGGACAATCCAGAGACTGACTGCTCCACCTGGGAGTCCTTCCCATATTCAATCATCAAATCCAGACACTCTTGTGGATGCCAGCAAGTGTTGGCTGACAGGAGCCTGATATAGCTGTCTCCTGAGAGGCTCTGACAGTACCTGACTAATACAGAAGTAGAGGCTCACAGCCATCCATTGGACTGAGCATAGGGTCCCCAGTGAAGGAGCTAGAGAAAGGACCCAAGGAGGTGAAGGGTTTGCAGCCCCCTAGGAGGAACAACAATATGAACTAACTAGTACCCTCAGGACTCCCAGGGATTAAAGCACCAACCAAAGAGTATACATCGTGGAACTAATGGCTCCAGCAACATATGTATATCAGAGGATGGCCTAGTCGGTCATCAATGGGAGGAGAGGCCCTTGGTCCTGTGAAGGTTCTATGCCCCAGTGTGGGAGAATGCCAGGGCCAGGAAGTGGGAGAGGGTGGGTTGGTGAACGGGGGCGGGGGGAGGGAACAAGGTTTTGTTTGTTTTTCTTGTTTTTTAAATTTTATTTTATTTTTTTTTCCAGAGGGGAAACTGGGAAAGGCAATATCATATGACATGTAAATAAAGAAAATATCTAATAAAAATTAAAAAAAAAAAAAAAAGAATGGCTACTCCAGCTTGTTTCACGGGACCATTTGCTTGGATTATTGCCTTCCAGCCTTTTACTCTGAGGTAGTGTCCGTCATTGTCACTGAGGTACATTTCCTATATGCAGCAAAATGCTGGGTCCTGTTTACATATCCAGTCTGTTAGTCTATGTCTTTTTATTGGGGATTGAGTCCATTGATGTTAAGAGATATTAAGGAAAAGTGATTGTTTCTTCCTGTTATTTTTGTTGTTAGAGGTGGAATTATGTTTGTGTGGCTATCTTCTTTTGAGTTTGTCGAAAAAAGATTACTTTCTTGCTTTTTCTAGGGGGTAGTTTCCCCCCTTGGGTTGGAGTTTTCCATCTATTATCCTTTGTAGGACTGGATTTGTGGAAAGATATTGTGTAAATTGGATTTTGTCATGGAATATCTTGGTTTCTCCATCTATAGTAATTGAGAGTTTGGTGAGTTTAGCAGCCTGGGCTGGCATTTGTGTTCTCTTAGGGTCTGTATGACATCTGCTCAGGATCTTCTGGTAAGAAATCTGGAGTAATTTTGATAGGTCTGCCTTTACTTGACCTTTTTCCATTACTGCTTTAAGTGTTCTTTCTTTGTTTTGGGTATTTGGTGTTTTATTATGTGACAGGAGGAATTTCTTTTCTGGTCCAGTCTATTTGGAGTTGTGTAGGCTTCTTCTATGTTCATGGGTATCTGTTCTTTTTGGGTTAGGGAAGTTTTCTTCTATAATTTTGTTGAAGATATTTACTGGCCCTTTAAGTTGGGAATCTTTGCTCTCTTCTATATCTATTATCCATAGATTTGGTCTTCTCATTGTATCCTGGATTTCCTGGATTTTTTTGTGTTAGGAGCTTTTTGTATTCTGCATTTTCTTTGACTGTTGTGTCAATGTTTTCTATGGTATCTTCAGCACCTGAGATTCTCTCTTCTATCTCTTGTATTCTGTTGGTGATGCTTGCATCTATGACTCCTGATCTCTTTCCTAGGTTTTCTCACTCCAGGGTTGTCTCCCTTTGTGATTTCTTTATTGTTTCTATTTCCTTTTTTTTACATCCTGGGTGGTTTTGCTCAACTCCTTCACCTGTTTGGTTGTGTTTTTCTGTAATTCTTTAAGAGATTTTTATGCTTCCTCTTTAAGGGCCTCTACCTGTTTACCTGTGTTTTCCTGTATTTCTTTAAGGGACTTATGGATGTCCTTCTTCCAGTCCTCTATCATCATTCTGAGGTTTGACTTTAAATATGAATCTTACTTTTCTGCTGTGTTGGGGTATCCAGGACTTTTTATGGTGGGAGAACTTGGTTCTGATAATTCCAAGTAGCCTGAGTTTCTGTTGGTAAATTTCTCGTGCTTGCCTCTTGCCATCTGGTTGCCTCTGGTTTAGTTGGTGTTGCTGTCTCTGACTGGAGCTTTTCCCTTCTGTGAGCTTGGGAGCCTGTGATCTTAGGTATGTCAGCACTCCTAGAGAGACCAGCTCTCTCCTGGCAGGATTTGGATGCACAGGGCTGTGGGACAGCCTTAGCTCTGGGTGCAGGTGGAGACCGGAAGGATCCTGTGCCCAGCTGCTCTGGTCTTCCTGTGCCCTGTGTGCTCCTGGTAGGTCCCTCTTTGGACAGTTATTGGGGTGAAAGAGGTGATCTCACCTCTGGACTTAGGAGTGAGAGCTGGTTTCCTGGGAGACCAGCTCTCTCCTGATGGCATCCACTTCTTACTATTTTTGTTAAACACAAGAAAACACCAGAGTTCAGAGAAATCTGGTTTAGATAGACCAAAAGGCAGAATCTAAATCCAATGCCTTAGTTTGCTTTCTGTTATGGTGATAAAACACTGACTAAAACTA
This sequence comes from Montemys delectorum, assembly GCA_019843815.1. NCBI lineage: Eukaryota > Metazoa > Chordata > Mammalia > Rodentia > Muridae > Montemys > Montemys delectorum. The sequence goes on from JADRCD010207280.1 coordinate 29,887, forward strand.
GCTTGGAGAGGAAAGGGTTTATTTCATCATCCAGGGAAGTCAGGGCTTGAACTCTAGGCAGGAACTGAAGCAGAAGCCATGGACATGAACTTCTTACTGGCTTGTTCATTATGGCTGGATCAACCTGCCTTCTTAAACCATCCAGGACCTCCAGCCCCGGGATAGCACCACCCACAGTGATTTGGGCTCTCTCTCTCATCAATCGTCTTGTTCAAGGCAATACACTTGTTCACAGTCAGATTTTAATGGCGAATTTTTTCAATTGAGAGTTCCTCTTCCCAAATGACTCTAGTTTATGTCAAGCTGACAAAACACTAGCTGGGACACCCAGCCTGCCAGGGTGTCTCCTTCACTGTTCTAGGCTACATCCAGGAAAGTGATCCTAGGAAGAGCAGTGCCAAGCACCATCCCAGGGAACATCTTTGCTTGGCTTGGCTGTGGAAATGATGGCTCATCGTGTAGTAGCTAGTTGGTCAACAGAGATGCCGCTGTTAACTGAAAGCCCCTCATGGTGGCAACTCCTTAATCCTCTAATATGGAGTAAAGAGGCCATCTTGGGACTTAGCAGAGGGTTAAGTGTATTCTGGGATCAAACTGAACACATTTTAATTGCCACTTCCAGCTTTCCCCCGTCCCTCCCACACACAGCCTTGCAGGTTTGAGGATTTTCCTGTATCTCAGTTTTCTTCTCTGCAGCACAGTATTAACAACAGCTCCTACCTCTAAATACCCTGTAAGGGGTTCCCAGCTCAGGTTCAAGTCTTTGCTTCCTTCAATTCATGGGCTTTGGGTTTCTGGAAAGGTCAAATGTGGATCATTTATTTTTCCCCCGAGCTCCAGACTGTGAGTAGCTTTCAATCACATCCTCTCATAACTAGTCTCCTTTCCAGACTAAACTGGCCTAATCTTGGAGATCTAGCTTCCTTTGGATCTGGGATCACATGGACCAGAGTAGAAACAAGAACACTGTCTGCAGCATTCATAAGGAAAAGCACCGTGGAGTGCCCGTTGCCAAGCCTTCCCTGTGGAAAGACTGTAGAATTAAGGCAGAGAAGTTCAAAGGCTCAGAGCCGCCAAATCAAAACAAAATCCCTTAAAATTACACTGATGGAACTTCCAGATAAGCAGGTAATTCTTGGAGGTAATTTGGGGAGAATTCAGTAGTGTTTATTACAGGTTCACTTAGGAGAGCCAACCACGCAGCCCTAAAAGCAATTTCAAAGCAAAACTCTAAACAGTATTTTAGAATAAAGAGGAAATTGTATGCCCATTCTTACCTCCCAGGGTTTGAGGGGATTAATGAGGGAAAATAGACGCTATGGGGAGAAAATTCAAGTGAAGAATGATGGAAAATATAAGATACTCACCATAAACACAACAGGCTGGCAGGATAAAATGACCACAATGTGATTTTTAGTAGATAGTAAATAAATACCTGTAGGTAGACAGACTTCTATGTGAACACAATAAAAATGGGGTGGGGTATATGGTTGCTTGCAGCAGAGAACTTTGCAGAAACTGAAATCCAAGTCAGGCACACACTACTTTTATTCTTTCTTCTTTGATCTTAAGAGTCAAAGGAACATTAGTGTTTTCCCAAAAAACAATTTAAACATAGTTTGGACTTCCCTCTCAGAAACGCTCTGGAAGGGCCCTGGCACAGAGGGCTTTCTGACATCCCTCAAGCTCTGTGTTGTTTGGGTGCTTCGTGTCTATCCGATCTTTGCGCTCATTCTCCCTCTACATTTGTAGCATGAGGGTTGTGCTTGTGACCTTTGACTGAGAGTAGTTGTATATGGCCGGCCATCACAGGTGGAAGCTGTGCACCTAAGGTCTGAAGTTCAATGTTTTTGAAGTCAGGAGCATAGTCAAAAGTGTCCATAGTTTTAAAAATTAGAACTACCCACAGTTGATTCCCACCCTGATCCTTTACTGGTTTGGATGACTTTAGCCAATGTAATTTGTTTCTCTAATCTCCAGTTCCCTGTATACAACAGGGACAGGAGCATTTACAGAGCATGTGTACTATGATGCATAATGTATGTACACAGTTCAAGTTGTGGCCCGTTAGTGCAGAACATGGAGCTCACATACAGTTACATTTGCCTTGGACAATGGCTATGCTGGCTGATCTTTTCTCAAAAGAGAACAAGGGTTTTTCTCCCATTGCCAGCCTTACTACTTCCCAACTTAACAACTGCTCAGTACATGGAGCTTCTCCAGCACATGGAGCTTCTCCAGCACAGATTTTTCCACAGAAGTTCTCTGTGGCAGAGCTCTTCCAAGGGCCATTTGCTGACAGTGGTCACCAAATATGAGAGTCCTGTCAGGACACCCATCCTTTCTTTTATGATACACTTAAGGGATTTTAAGAAAGCATATTTCATCTCGACAGATTAGAAGTTTGGAATTTTACAATGTGAGAACCTCTTCTCTTTCTATAGTACTAGATTCTTTAGGTGAATTTCCTAAATGGCCTCGTTGGTATGAAGCACTCACATATCCAAGTGCTATATTCCATCACGCAAGTGGTTGTACAAAACACTATTATTGCTCCATGGAAAGAATGCTGGACTAAGCACATCATTAGGAGGGAAAATACTCCTGTGGCTACAATTATTTTTCTTTCTATTTATCCAAATAAGAAGGAAGTAACATTAAGATGCTGTTT
>JADRCD010207284.1:0-16833 GCA_019843815.1 Montemys delectorum
AAAAAAAAAAAATCAAACTAATTCTGCCTCTTCCTGTATCCATCACAGTTCATTCTCATAGGTGACATTGATGGCAGCAGGAAGCCAGGCTTCAGGAATTGAAGGTGGTGACTCACATGCCTGGTGTGCTGGCTCTGGAGATATGAAGATACAGTGACAACCAATGTGTGCCCCAAGAAGCTATGGTTCTGTGGAGGAGACCAGCACCTATCCACTGGACTTCTCAATAGAAGGGGTGAAGTCAACAGAAAGAGGAGTACAAATGAAAAGGGGCACTTGATGGTGAGGGGCAGGAGTTCTGTGAAACTGAGGTGATGGGTAAAGTATGAGAGAAAGCATGATGAATTTGGAGAAGGGAAAAGTCAGTGTGGACAACCATGCGCACACAATGGAGCCCATCGGAATCACTGGGAGAAAAATCTACTGAGGCCAGAGATGGAAGTGGTTAGACCTGGGGTTATGCTGATGTTATCCTAGGTCAAAATCCTTAAGCTACAGTTTAAGATTTGAGTGCCTTACTGTCTTTTTAAAAATTCATTTATTTTTATTATATGTATATTAGTGTTTGCCTACATGTATGCATATGTGCTGTGTGCATGTAGTAACTGCAGAGGTCAGAAGAGGGCGTCAGATTACCTGGGACTGGAGTTAGATGGTTATGAGACCACCATGCTCAATCTTAACCACAGAGACGCCTTTCCAGCCCTGTACTACTGTCTTGAATCAAACCTAAATGCAGGCTCCATCTTCTACCAGTCAAGTCAGACTTTGAAAGGTACACAGTGGGGAAGGCCATTGTCACAGGAAAGGATTGTTTTGATTCTCATCTGTTTTGTTTTAAATCTGCTCATTTAAAGGTTATATGTCGTGTGTCTATGTGTGTGTGTGTGTGACTTAAATGTGGGTTCTGGGGAGAGGTTCAAACTCATGTCTGCATGCTCATGAGGCAAGCATTGTTTCAACCATGCCATCCCCCTAGGCCCTAAAGCATTATATTTTACAATCTAGTAAAGAGATTGAATAAAAATAACTAAAATATAATGAAGATTTTGTTAGGGCTCTTAAAAAAAATCATTGTCTCTAATCCCTCAGGATACCACGTAAAATAAACTGTCACAGCCACGTTATTCTAGAGGAGGGAACTTGGGTTTAGAGAGGGCCCTCTCTTGCCCCAGGGTAGACGCTTAGCAGGAGGCAGAGCTGAAGGCTGTACGCAGTGCAGGGATGTGCCTGTCTCCTGAGAGACAGCATCTTTTCTGAAGGGAAATTACAAAATGCCATCCCATAACTTTGGGAGCCCACTCCCCACTGTGATTCAGGCTCTAACAATGTCTAAAAGACAGAGCCTCTGCTGCCACAGGAACAATTTCTGCAACCCAGAAAGTCCGAAGTCAGCAATGATTAAATTGCCCCTTGAAACACTTAGCCACTCGCACGTCTCTTTGTCTTTGGGGTCTCATCTCGGCAATTCGTTTCGGCTTCCATGTGCACCAGAACCTCAAATCTGTCATGCCGAGGATGAGAAGAGATGCACTCCTAACAAGACCCTGGGCAGGGCTGGGGCTGCCCGCTGTCCTGACTTCCAAGGAGCCACATTCTTCACGAGCAGGTAACGAAGCTCATAGGAGCAAAAGGAAACCGTACAAAAGCAGAAAATGACAATTCAGAACATGAGACCATAGAGTGACGGCATTAAAGGAAACTCTCAAAGCCCTCAGCAATGTAGCTGACAACGGAGAAAGGATGACGCCTGATAAAAAAGGCCCAAGTAGACGTGATAATAAGACCCCTATATACATATTGCGGGCTATAAAATTACGGTGGCATTAAAAGTGATAATATCATGATGCTATCATGCCTGTGTATATGAGATCCTGGACAATATAAGATGGGTCACTTCAGCAGACAGCTAATACTGCCAAGAAACACCAGGGAAATAAGAACCGCATGTAAGAGGAAAAATATTTGCTTGGTATTTCTGGATCACCTCTCTTGCTGTTTGCAAGAGAGTAACCAGGGTTTCCGGCTGGCAGCTCAGCAGTTCTGGGCCCTCGGAGAACTCCAGCCTCTCTCCAGCCAGCCTCTGCTGCTGTGGCTGGAAAGTGAGCGTGATATTGTTCCCTTTTACTCTTCATTTCCCTGCTCTGTGCTGACCGTCTTACAATGGGCAATGGGGGAGGGACTCGGTTCCACTGTGGGGGGGGGGGGGAGCAGGAACTAGGTACAGCTTCTAAGAGAAGGGCGATGTGGGCAGATGCCATGGCGGCCATTATTCCAGACAGAGGGCCACAGAGCTAGGATGTGCTGAAAAGTGTCTATTCCAAACCTTTAAACGTGAGGGAACTGGGATTCAGGGCACAGAGGTGACTTCTATGAAGTTCCACTGGCTTTGGGGCAGATCTGGCAAAGCCTTCAGTCCATTTGACACAAGGCTCTATCCTATCGAAAGCCCTTTCCCAGACTCTCTCTTACAGCTACTCTCTGAAGAGGCTGGGAATGTGGCTCAATCAGGAGAACACTTGCCCAGCATCCATGAAGTCCTGTGAAGGTCACATTCCTGCAATCCTTCTGCTTCGGAGGTAGAAACAGACGGATAAGAATTTTCCCAGGGTCATCCTCTACTACCTAGGGATGTGGAGGCTAGCCTAGGATATTGGAAACTATTTTAAACAAAACAGAAAAAAAAAAACTCCAAAAACAAGCAGATGGCACGTCAAAAGTATCTCCTTTCTCCGGTGAAATAAGACTACAAGAATGGATACATTTTCCCCCTTCCTAAGCTCACATGGTGAGGGACAGATCTTGGGCTGGGTGACTTGAATCTTCTAGTACCCAGAAAATCATCTCCCATACCAGGTGAGTGGTTAGAAGGCAAAGGTGCCTATCACTGCATCATTTGACAAACTTGGCCACTCCTCTCTGCCCACACCCACACCCCGGACATGACCGGCAATGGTTACTGAGTGAAATATATTCGAGGAGCTCCAGGCAGACTTGTAATGAGAAAATTGAGACAAAGGGCTGAGGGTGTGTGGGCCCTGGCAAGAAGCTATATTACAAAGGTAGGCCACTTTCACATTCATTTACACATTTTTCCTCATAAGAAAATTAGGCTTTAATGTAACCTCAATTTCAACCTTGTTGCTTTACTGCCTAAAGCCCATTACAGAGCGATTTCCCAGGGCCAGGAACTTATGATTGGAGGTCAGGAGGCTAGGGCCTTAATCGACTGGTGGCGGAACTTCTTTCTAGGGGGATTCTGTCTTTTCTCCACCCTAAACTAGTCACCAGTGATGGGGGTGGGGGCATAGGGGTATATGGGCAGTGAGGATTCTTTTTAACATGCCAAAAACAAGGGCTGAGTTGTGTCCGTGTTGGAGGGTTGGAGGGTAGAAAAACAGAAACACATGTCCCCAAGGCATAACTAAAGCCTGAGACTTGACCACAGGAAATAAAGAACAGTGGTCACCAGCTTACCCTCCTCTCCCTTCCCCGAGCTCAGGGTAAATGGGTCTCACTATTTAACCCTGGCTGGCCTGGAACTCACTATGGGGACCACGCTGATCTTGAACTCACAGAGATTGGCCTGCCTCTGCCTCCTGAGTGCTGGGATGAAAGTTACCAGCCACCAAGCGCAGCACTAAACCTGGTGTTCATGTCAGGGATCCCACGATGGTCCCCAAGAGCGTCTCCTGTGGCCCCGAGCTATTCATCCTCAAACGCTCTTAGGGAAAGCTGAATAAATGTTTTAGTCAATCAGCTGCAGGCCAGTAGGTAGGTTGCCTATAAACGTGTAGATGCCTGGGTCCCCGTGTCCCTCCAGAGATTCTTACAGAACTGGCCTGGCATAGGACTGGGGTTTTGTGATTTAGTATAGCTTCTCATCCCTTTGGGTGATGCTGATCTTACAGTCTTCTTAGGTAAGCATGTCATAGCCTAGGCCTAAGTCAGATTCCCCAGCATGGTCTAGGCTCTGTAATGTCCTCCCAGCCTCTGCGTTCCCATCAGTGAAAGAAGAAGAGAAGGAGAAGGTCTGGGAGAGCAATGTCCCTTCCTTTTCCAGGCCCCCAGCACCTCCAGGTGACACCAGGTGACACGCTGCTGTAAAGCCAGGGACTTTCCACTTTGGGCCAAGCCCCACATCTTCTAGGTCTCTGCTTATTCTACTAAACAAAATTCTTATCAGGCTTCAGCCTTGGGTGATTCTAGGCAGCCAGCCACCGGCAGCCAGTGGAAAGGTTCCTTTCACCTGCATACCCTACCACTGGCTTTCAGAGCAGAGTTGCTCTGCTACTCCCCTAGGCCAGCTCCTACCCCACCCCACCCTGCACCTCTCATCCTGTTATGCAGCCGCACAGTTGGCCCTCCATTTAGGTATCTGCTCCTTTTCCTGTAAGCTGTTCCCTTATCGGGGCCCAGAGATAATGCAGCATGGTGGTGGTGGGGAATACTATTTTTGTATTCAGGTGGGTACAGCTCGTAATAATTCATCCTGCTGGGTTTTGTTTCCTATATACTTGGACCCTGACTGCAGTCTCCCTCCAGGCAGGAACAAAATGGCTATCCTGGGAGGTATCAGAGGAGACTCAGGCAGACCTGTGATTCATGCCAATTCCAGCACCTTCTCTGCCAGCCTCAGCCTCAGAAAGGAGTGTGGTGTTAGCCTCATAGTCCTGACCTCTCCTGAGGAAACTCAGGCAGACCCAAGGCCCAAATGCTGAACCAGAGGCTGGCTCTTCAGCAAGCACATTCCAGAGAAGAATACGCATATTGTTTCTGCTATGAGCAATTCTCTAAAAGCCAGGTCTTACCAGGATTCAACCAGTTTTTTTTTTGTTTGTTTTATTTTTCTCATAACCTTCCTGTAATTCCTTTCCTCTTCACATCTTGACTGGGAACAATAGAACTCCCATTCCGACCCATCCTGTGCCGCCGAGGAGACTTGAGATGAACTCTAAGTAGAACTGAGCCCAGCTCAGGGCCTCAGTTTCCCCATCTGGTAAGAAGACCCACTTCCCTGGAGATTGACTACCTTACACCTGAATTTGATGGCTAGAACAGAAACCCTTTCTTTATGCCACTACATTCCTCAAACTGATTTTGGAGCCTCTCAGTATCTCCTCTCCCTCTAGACAATCTGTCCTCATTTACTCCTGCAGGAGAAGGGAGGGGGAGTGGGTGTTTTTTTCATGGAGGGGACCAAAAGAATTTTGTTCTATTTTCTTTCTTTCTATCTTTCTTCCTTCCTTTCTTTCTCTCTCTCTCTCTCTCTCTCTCTCTCTCTCTCTCTCTCTCTTTCTTTCTTTCTTTCTTTCTTTCTTTCAGCATTGTCAACTCTTCCTGTAACAGTAGTAGTGAAATCAAATTTGCTGCAAAACGTAAGACTGCCTCTTTTTCAAAATACATTAGATGCTATGTTTTATGTCTATTAATATTAATATTCCTATCAAAAGCCAGTCACCTCAGTGTCAAGAGATCTCTATCATATGAGGGGCGGACACCACAAACCCAGGCACTAGTCTCCTGTACACTGACATCAGCTCAGGGAGTTTCAGATTTATCATCCTTGGTATTTCAGGGAATAAGGGGGTATTGGTCCACAGACCAGGGCTGGTGTGGCTATTTACCTCATGTGAGGTCAGGTTTCTTCTGGTCACATGAGAATCACCACAGGGTTCTAATGAGTGGACACAGATGGGTGACCTAATGTTGTTAAATGCCTGCTGATTTCAGCTCAAACCAAACCCATCCAGTCACTGTGACTGTTAGCTCACACTGGACATCTTACGGTGACATTTCATCCTAGAGGAGAGGTCTACCTTTCCAGTTTTGAATCAGAGGGCTAAAGTGATGGTGTCAGTGGATAAAGAGCTTGCCAAAAAAATCACGTGGACATGGGTTAGTATCCCCAGAGGCCAGATAAGAAAGCTGAGTGCAGAAACACACATTGCCAGCCCAGGGCTCCTATAGCAAGATGGTGTGCTAGCCTGCTTGTCTACCTACAGTGCTTAATGAGCTCCAAGACTCACGGTTGTCTTCTGGCGTCCATTTTCACACAGTGGCACACATGCATTACACCATTAGTCACACAAATACAATTCCTGGCAGGAATAAACCTAAAGCAGCTATTTTCATCAAAGGCCCTGGAGGCAATTTTGCTAAGTAATTTTTATTTTATGAGTATGCTTTACCTGCCTGTGAATGTATATACCGTGTGGGTGCCATTCCTGTGGACTCCAAAGGAGGGCACTAGATCTCCAGGAACTGGAATTATGGATAGTTGTGAGCCACCCTGTGGATACTGGGAAGCAAACCCTGGTCCTCTGCAAAAGCAGCAAGTGCTCTGAATCTTGCAGCAATCTCTCCAGCCCCTGGCAAGTGCTTTTTAATTGAAGAGACTTCGGTTCCATGAGCACATCTTGAAAAAAATTGAGTACACTTAAAGAGTAGGGAAATATCTACTTTTTAAGCCATAGGATAATACCGATTGGCACAAGGATTAACGCGGCAATCTCTTGGAAAACAACTGTTACATTAAATCATGGACGTGCAGCTGTGCACTCAGTGCTGGGAAGCCATCTGGTTACTTGTCTTTAGTCAGCACTTCTGCTGAGGACCTAAGACATTGACCTTGGCTAACAGGAGCACCCTTCAGTCAACAGCCATACCTGGAAGCCTCCTGTCTTCTCAAATGTCTGCCCCAGCTTGACATAAGAATCCATAACACGGAAACAACACATATGCTCGGTGTACAGTGTGATGTTTTGATTATGTGTATACACTGTAAAGTGACTGGATGCAGTTAATTGGCATATCCATAGCTTCACACACACACACACACACACACACACACACACACACATATATCCTACTTTCTTAATTTTTTGGTGGTGAGTTCATTGAAATCTACTATAGCAATGTTCATGTTTGCAGTACAATATAGCCACTGTGCTGTGCAGTGGTCACCCAGAGTGCCTTCATCCTAACGAATCTTTCTTTCATTACTTCATTTCCTTACCCTCTCTTACCTCTTATAATTTATTTGGTCTTTTAACGTGTGTCTTGTGTGTCTGTGTGCACCTGTATGTGAAAGAGAGAGAAAGAGAAAGCAAGATGCAGAGAGAGAAAGAGAGAGAATGTGTGTGTGAGAAACAGGGAGAAAGACATAGACAAAGAGAATGTGTGTACGTGTGTGTGTGTGTGTGTGTGTATGTGTGTGTGTGTGTGTGTGTGTGAGAGAGAGAGAGAGAGAGAGAGAGAGAGAGAGAGAGAGAGAGAGGATGTATTTGAGAGGGAGGGAGAGAGGCTGTGTTTGAGAAAGGGGGAGAGAAAGAGAGAGAGAGCAAGAGAGAGTGCTGAGAGTGTGCATGCATGCATCCGTGCTTCTACGCATGTGTGTGTGACTGTGTGTGACAGGTTGCCATGTAACCTGTCAAGCCAGTTCAATCACACTTTGGAGGCGAAAGTGTCCTTCTACCTCCTGCCATCTCCTGAGTGCTAGAATTACCTGCACCATTTTGCAGCCCTGGAGATCAAACCCAGCCCCTCCTGCATGCTAGTGAAGCCCCTCCCTCTTCCAACCAAGCCCCGCCCTTTATGTCATTGTTTTCAAATAACTAATAACATGAGCACTGTGAAGCCTGATACTTGTGAAATCATCAATAACGGAGGCACCTAAGTCCCTCATGTCTCACATCCTACTCTCGATGTAGATTAAGTGCCATGAACTAGCCCATCAGATAAGTAAGCACGCCTGTCCCATTTTACAGATGACAGAATTAAGACTTCAGGACACAGGAACATTTCCTAGGATTCCATGACACACTGCCCACGATCTGCCCTCACCTGTGCTGCAGGAGTGAGCCACAGAGAAAAAACAAAAACGAAAACCACCAACGACTTTGTGTGTTAAGTTAATAAACTAAGGCAAACGACATCACTGTGTGCGTTTTATTCTTCCAATATATTTTTGGTGGAAAACAAATTGCACTGGGAGAGGTACTGTATAATTTCATTTAGAGCATTGTCCTTCTGGTAAAAGCAAACTGAAATACACACACTAAAATCTGATAGCAATTAAAATCCAATTATAAATATATTACTATATTAGACACCTACCCAGGAACCATCCAGCAGGGGACATCCTTGGAAAGGCAGTGTGTCACAATCTTCAAACTGCTTCCATGTGTACTCCTGGCTGTGTGCCCCTTGACCTTGAGCGTGTGTTACACAATGCTTGGAAGCCTATCTCCAAGAGGGAAAAGAGTCGATTTATGTCACATGATGGAGTGACTTTAATAACGCTGTTATGAATTTATTTTTGAAGATGATGTGTGAGGAATATTAAAATGTCTTGGAGATTATTAAACAAATTAAACATAGCACTGAAATTGGAGGTATTCAGGGGACGAGTTGGTGTGAGGTTAGGAAACACAGGGTTACAAGGAATGTCACTGCGCACTGCACACTGCGCAGCCTTGACATCTTTCAGGTCTTCTGTACAACGGATTTAAAATTTGACTGTCTCGAGATGTCTAGCAGATACTTATCCAAGGAAACAGGCAGTCCCCTGTTGTGGGTTGGAGGTGTAGGTCACGAACAGGTGGTCCACACCTCTAATCCTGGTACTCGGGAGGTAGGAGTAGGAGGAACAGAAAGTTGAGGTCATCCTCAACCTTGGCTGCATAAGGAGTTAAAGTTTAAAGGAGATCACCTCTATAAACAGATAGACAGAAAGAAAGGGAAGCAGGTAGGCTACTCCTCTACTGAAAGCTCTTTCTTTTCTTACATGCAAACCAAATAAACAGCAGTCTTAAGGGCAGCAGGTTGGATGACCCAGGGCCTTTTGTCTTGTTATCTCCTAGAAGACATGCATGGCTGGCATTTAAGTTGATTTCCTTTAATTTGACAGAACATTTCCACGACAGAGCTCCAGTTCCCAATGTTTTCCAATAGCTGTCCTTAAGCTCATTTGTCACCGTGTCAGGGTCATCCGGACAAATCGTCACTGCAGCTCCATGCACCTGCTCAGCTCTCAAGAGAGCACTCAGGCCTTGGACTGTCTCTGGATAGTTTTAATTTCTACAGATATCTAAGGGCTAGCCATGGGACTCCCACCGTTTTGTTTTAAGTGTCTGGCATGGACTAGGAGTCCACACCATGTGCACCTACTTCTTACAACCAGAGGCAGGTGCTAATTAATCTACCTAATTATGAAACCACTGGAACGAGGCTTACCCGTAAGATTCTAAATCTGGAAGAAGAAGAAGAAGAAAAAAAAAGAAAAACAGGAAAGAGGAAAGGGAGGGGAAACGATTTTGGTATCACACTGAAATACAATTTCAGCAGTCAGCTTATATATCTTCCTACTCAAGCTAGACAGATTCATGATTTCCCCTACATCATAATTGTGTTCTCCTGCATATGTGTATGTGGTGTGTGTGTGTGTGTGTGTGTGTGTGTGTGTGTGTACTTCTTCAGAGTTCTATCTGAAACACACTATGGAAAAATGCTTAAAAGACAGAATTATATTATGTTTATTTTTAAGCTACATGCACACACACACACACACACACATACACACACACATCCAAACAGTATATAAACTTAAGATCAGTCCCTTGAAATGTGCAAGACCCCAAATGATGCTGTAATTCAAGCATGTTCTTGTTTGCAGTTAAGCACTTAAGGGGCCAGTCAGTGGAATTCCCTGGGCATCCATACAAATGAATATAATTACAGATACCATGAGCACAGACCTAGTAGGCCGCTGATTATGGCTGATAACTCAGGGACACTGGGAGAGAGAATTCCTGGGGAGTGCCATCATTTTGGTCCCAGGAACTCTTTTGTCTTTCCAGCTTTGAGGAAGGGCTAAAAGACTTTCTTCAATACTTGATCACCAGGGACAGGTGTGAAAACATGTGTGTGTGTGTGTGTGTGTGTGTGTGTGTGTGTGTGTGTGTGTCTCAGAAGGAAAAGGACTGTCTAAGGATTTCCCCCAGGGAAAATGGTGATCTCAGGGACTGTGTTCTCTCCAGGCATGATCCAACACTGAAAATACATCCCGAGAGAAAGAAGGTGGGGTGATAAAGGTAGTCAGGTAGAGGGATGGCTCACCCTGTTCTACACACAACTTAACAGGGCACATAAGAAGCTGCCCCCTCCACAGCAGCATGGGTCGAGCCTTCTCCCTACTCCTTCCCTTTCAGGCATGCCCTTAGCCCTTTACACAATAATAACTCGGAGTCACAAATTAAAAGAGCTAAAAAGAATTTTAGATGAATAATTTAGGAATTCACACATCTCCTTAACACTAAATGACTTTCCAGCTGGGCAGAAAATCAAAACCTGCATCTGGAGATTTTACAAGGCACAGGGAAAATGGTGTTACTCTTTATTTGACTCCTGTCTTGAAGATGTTTTCCCTACTTCCAGATACTAACCTCCTAGGTATGACATTTCAAGAAGTGAAGACATTGGGTACCACTGCTGATTTGAGGGAAAAGAAAGGAGAGAAGGGAGTGTGTGTGTGTGTGGGGGGGGGGGGGGATAACAGAAAAAGAGGGAGAAAGGGAGGAGAGAAAGCAAGGGGGAAGAAAACATTAAAGTGATGTATATAAACTATGTGCTTAGCATCTCCAAGGCCTTTGGTTGCATATGTGGGGTGGGGGGTTAATAAAATGGACAAGGGAATAAATGGATCCAAAGCTCTAGATTCTTCCCTAAGGTCTTCAGAGGTTCAGGAGACACTGAGAGAGAGAGAGAGAGAGAGAGAGAGAGAGAGAGAGAGAGAGAGAGGAGGTGGGAGAGCGGGAGAGGGGGAGAGAAGACACTGTGTCTGCACCCCCTTGGCTTTCCAACTTCAGCTTCTAATCTTCAGATTTTGTCTGTAACTTAAGGACATTCAGACTGGGAGCAGAACAACTTGGGGACAGGTCCCTCTCCAGTAGGAGGATCCTCAGGAGAAATGTCTGACCCAGAAGGTCAGAAGGTGCCTTACAGTAAGCTAAAGCTTCTCAGGCGTTGTGTCTCTTCGGAGTTTCTGAGTGCTCCCACATGCACCCTGGCACTGTACACTACAGTTTCTGCTTGTAAGCCCCAAGATGTTCTCAAGGGAACTTCCTCCTCATACGTGCCTTCCCTCTTGGAAAGAGTAAAGGGAAGGCAAGGGGGATGGAGGAAAGAAGGGGTACCCACAGCCTCAGAAGCCTCTTTGTCCCTTATCGCCTAAAGAATCTCTGCACCACCTGTTGATTCCACAACTCGACACTATCGGGATGTGTGATGATGTCTGTTATAACAGCATCGGCACCATGATGCAATGGCCAGAGGTTCATAAAATACAGGCCACTCAGCCTTGCCCTGAAAGGCATCTAACAAATTCAATTGTTATGATGACAAATTCAAATGACTGGTGATATTATTTGGCTGCACATGATTTGAGAGCTCTAGGAGGCAAAAGACAAACAAGTAAACAAACAAAACCAAACCAAAACAAAAAACCAATCTGTAACAAGCACATTTCACAGGTAGAAATGAAGAGAAGTCCAGTGAGGTCAGTATCCAAACAGAAACCTTTATGGTGGATTTTTGGGGATGATTCTTCACGAAACCTGGGTTTAAATTATGTTCTTACCAGTCAGTTGCTAAAAATATCCCAAGGAAGCAATTTACTCTCATTTAGCCCTGATTTCCCTCTCTGTAAAATGGAGATAAAGATATCTAAGCATAAAGTGACTAAAATGAGGACAAGACAGGTCGTGTTTGGCATAGTGCTGGAACCCAAGTACTCAGGATCTGAAGTTCTTTTTGGCAAGATCACTGCTAAAATATACTCTGGAATGGGCTCTCCCTGTAATTTCTTTCAATTTGTTTCCTTTGTGTTTAAAAGTGTGTACAGTTAAATGCTGGGGAACATGGAGAAATGGGAGGAGGGAGAGGAAGTGGAGGGATAGGAAGTGGAAGAAGAAGGTGAAGAGGAAGCAGTAAGGTAAAGGAGGATCAGTAATTGGAGGAGGAAGAGGAGGGGGAGGAGGAGGGGAGAGGAGGAGGAGGAAGAGGAGGAGGAGAACAAGGAGGAGGGCATCGTCATTCTTCACAGTCATCCCTGTCATCACTAACACCTAGTTCTATTTTACAAACAGTTCTTCCACAATAGCGAGGCCAGCTCTTCTCTCTCGAATATAAAAGCATTCCTAATACTACATGTATGCAAATACTTTGAGCTGCACACAGAGGATCCACTATAGCAGTAAGGCAAAAATATATATCCCCTTATGTAGCACCCACTTGGAGTGTTACAACTGGCAAAAAGTTCCCTTTGGATATCACCTGTGCCCTTGACAGTCACTAACATTCCTGGCCCCTTTCTTTCATGGGGGTCTATTTCAATAACTCATCTGGTAGTCTGTATCTGCTCAAAACCCAGCAAAAACAAACCAATATTTGATTGTATTTATCCACTAATAATCAATCAATGCTATTTTGAGAATTTCCAAATTGTTTAAACCTTGCCTCAGTGTTCAAAGAACTTCTGAGTAATTGAAGCAGCACTTGCTAGGGCAAGATGACATCAGGGTTTCCCAAACCCTGAAACACAACTTCAGACTCTTTGGAAGTTACTTGCTTGTATATAGGGGTTGTAGGGATGGTGGCTTGATGGGGGTATACTCAAGGAGAACAGAGGGAGTTCTGACCATTGCATTCACCAGAAATGCTGGGGGGAAGACTCAGGAGAGCACAGGAGCTAGGACTACTGCCCACCAGAAAGCCTGCAGAATTCCGATCTACTCCCTCTTAGACAGTGTTCCAGCTCTCTGCCTAGTCAATCAGTTACCAGGAAAAATGTCCAAACTTCAGCTTGCCTTTGTCTAGGGGTAAAAAGCAATGAGAAAAGCCTCTACACAGCAGGGTCAGGTAGAGTGGTGCCCAATGAACTATGCCCAGGAGGATGCTCAGTTCTCCTAGCTGGTAAAATGTCACCATCCACAGGCAGGGAGATTCCATTTAGAAAACCAGTCCTGAACTAAACATGGAGCTAGATGCTGTGACCCATGAGACTTAGGACATGTGTGTGGGATGCATCCTCTGACCACTCCCTACTGCCTCCCTTTCTCCGTCTCCCTCCCACCCTTCTCTTTTGAAAGTAGAAATCAGATTTGCATTCAAGCCTCTAAAAAGAGGGAGTTTACTCCATAATCTGTCTATTCTTGGTATAAAACAGGAACACACATTCATTGAAATGTGTAATTGAGAGTGATTTACAAAGACTGCCATTCCAGAGAAATACATTCAACTCCATCTCCCTAAAGCACAACCACATAAATGCTGGTATCTACAAATGTCAACAGGAAAAATGATTAGAATTTTAATTTCTCATTGTGGATGTTTGGGTGATCAATAAACCATGGCCCACATCATGACAAAATAGGGCCACTCAGCAAAGCATCATCCTCTGCTAGACGGCCACTGTGCTCCTAAATTTTCCTTCCATGGCTAAGAAAATATAAATCACCCTTGTCCGGATTTGAAAGCCATAGACTACCCTCATTCTGACTGTTTTCCTTCTTTCTAATTTTATTTTTAATTAGCAATCTCATGATAGATAATATCATGTTGATAGATAAATATATGTCAAAAGATGAATAATGAAAACATAAATTCCAACATGCCATAATTACAATTAAAAAAAAAAAACAACAACAAGAGCGAAATGCAGTAACTCAGTACTTGTTCATTAGCTATCATGAGCATAAACAGAACTTCTTTCACATCCTTTCAAGGTCTGCAATAACAGGACCACTATCCAGGGCAGGCAGGCTTATAGAAAACAAATATCACTTTGCCTCCTGCTTTAGAATTAAGGTCAAACTGCACTGCAGGCAAGGGAACCCAGCCCATACTTTAAGTGTCACCATTTACTCGGTACATTTACATGGCTGACTTATATGAAAATGAGCTGCTTTTGCCTTTGACAATTTTATAAATATAAAGCACCAACCCCTCCCACTGCAAAACAAAACAAAACAAAAACCCTCCCGCTATATACCTCTTTGTATCAAAGCGAAACGCTCACGCCTGTGCAATCTGGCAGTAAATAAAAATAGCCTGCTTTTTATTAGCTCCATCCAACTATGGGAACACAATCACTTAATAATAACTGAATGTGCCCCAAAAGGTAGACTCTCTACAACCAAAGCTGAAAATATCAGAGCATGTGATGGAAACCACAGTTTTGGCTTACCCCAAGAAGGTTTTCTTTTTCAAAAAAATAAAAAATAAAAAGGAAATACTTATCCAAGCTAAAATATGTCCAGTAATAGTACATAAAGTTCCTTCACAGTAACTGCTAGTGTCACCTGTAACAACTTCCGAAACTGTCCTACAAATGCACCGGTATAACTTTTGTTAGACGTAAGGGGACCACTGTAGTACATTAAAGAAAAAGATTGAACGTACCCTTTCAGCTGGTTCACATAACCTTCTTACTGTAAAGAGGAAACAAACTGAAAATGACCCATAGCACAAAACATCTACACAAGCAGCCCAAAGAATAGGAAGGCTGCTGACTGCTCAGTAAAGTCAGGCAAGGCCAGGAGAAGAAGTGGGCCACTAGTCAGTATGCCAGGGTAAGCAAAGGCAGAGAGACGCTTCAGGGGCTCCTGAAGGTCCTCTCAGCTGAGACCACATATACAAATGAAGTCATTAGGTAAACTTCTCTGTTTTATAATCTAGTCATGTGATAAAATTATTGGCTCCTCTGGTGTTACATCCAAGTAGACCCTCTGGTGTCATATGCAAGGCTCCTTTTTAGTTTCACACTGGAGCACAGCTTAGGTGCCATACAATGGAGATAAATCTCTCACTGCCACACCATACTCAGGCTCCCCAGTCTCTTTAATATCTCACCAAAGTGTATCTGGGAGGAAAGCCCAATGTGCTTGTTAAAGCTGCAGTCTGGATTTTTTTCATGAGTGCGGATAATTGTTGCGGGACTGGGTAGGCGGTTCATTGGTTCAACTGTGAATTACTAAGAAAGTATCCCTGGGCATCTCCTTTCCAGCATGAGACTTAGCACCCACAATGCACCAGTCTGGGTTCTAGAAGGATCTGGCCTATGGATGTTCGATAGAATCTACACAGCTATCCAACGTGTCTTGAGCAATTTTCTTTTGTTATGTAAGGAAGGATGTGTAAAAGTGACCAGCATGCAGTGTCATTATCTGTGCCTGGTCCCTAATTAGTGCATACAGTACCTCACAAGCTCTAGCAGACAAGAGTAAAAAGATACATGCATGAGATCACAAGGAACCAAGAGTCCCTCAGTTCTGTTTACCATTCAGCCATGAGTAAGCAACTGAGCAAAAATTTCTCTTTTCACCCTCTTAGGTGAGAACAACCTTAGGTCGAAAATCATCTGATGCTCTTTAATAGCATAGTGTGGCAGTGAGAGATCTATCTCCATTGTACTGCGCCTGAGCTGTGCTCCAGGGTGAAACTACAAAGGAGCCTTGCATATGACACCAGGGGATTTACTTGGATGTAAGACCAGGGGAGCCAGTACATTTTATCACATGACTGGATTATAAAGTTTGAGTTAAAGAGTCCTAAAGTGACTGAACATACAGCATAGTTTTTAAGTTTCAGACATGGTTTGGTTGTGCTCAGACCATCTAATGTCTTCTAAGCGAGGCTGAGATGTACATGATGGCCACATCTGGAGACACTTCAGAGATGTATGGACTTTCAGGAGAGTAGGGACCTGTTTTCATAGAGACTCCCTTCTCTCGCTCCCCAGAGACTCACTCAGTCTCTATGAGTTCTGTTCTGAGAGAGAGAGAGAAAGAGAGAGAGAGAGAGAGAGAGAGAGAGAGAGAGAGAGAGAGAGAGAGAGAGAGGAATCTAGTCAACCACTGTCCTAAAAAATTCAATCAGCATACTACAAAAGGTGATTTGTCTCTCTAATAGTAAAGAATAATAGTACAATAATGAAAAAATTAATTGTCTACTAAGAAATACACATTAAAGTCTCTTCTGGTTTTGAAAGTATTTTTAAATATGTATCCAACCAGATGTGGTGTGTTCTCATGTTTAGATATCTATATGCAACGGCTCAATGCTCTCCTTGGCTTTTGAGAGTTCCCATGAAAGCCAAGAGTCTAGTCTGGGTTAATAAGCAGCTATTTAAAAAAAGCTCATACAATATATTCTGACTGCAGCTCCCCTTTCCTCCACTACTGCCAGCTCTTCCAGCTCCCCCAGGTCCCCCACTTCCCCCTACCCCGACCCAGCTACCCTCCAGCTCCCCTCTCCCCCAGATCTACTGACTGCCCACTCCCCAACACACTACCATCTCCTCCCAGAAAAAAAAATCAGGTCTCCTAGGGACATCAACCAAAATGGAACAGCAAGAAACAATAAGACAGGCCAAAGCCTCAAATCAAGGCTGAGCAAGGATACCCAGTAGGAGAAGAGGGGTCCTAAGAGAAGGCAACATAGTTAGATACCCTTACTTCCACTGTCAAGAATCCCCTTTGCAAGCACCAGCCACCATAGCATATGCAGAGGCCCTAGCACAGCCCCTTGCAGCCTCTATGATCCCCCCCTCAGTCTCTGGGAGCCCCCATGAGCCCTGCATAGTTGGTTCTGCTAACCAGCTACTTTTTAAAGATGGAGGCCTCTTAGAGTAACTGACAGTGATGCAAAGAACAACAGAGCCAGTGGTCAGACTAAAAAGTAGTGAGGAAGCACTCCATTTGCTTACAAGTTCCACAAATATAGGTAGAATGCATCAAATAGTGCCATGAGCCAACATCATTTTGATCAACTTTA
>JADRCD010207285.1:0-11824 GCA_019843815.1 Montemys delectorum
CAGCCCATAGGCGATGATAGCTGAAGCCAGAGACTGGAGGTGAATATCAAGTCTGAGTACAGCACTATTGCAGACAAGAAGCAACTGAATTCACAGATAGGCAGAAGGATTCCAAATCCCCACGACAGAGCAATTGCTTTGTTAGAAAGATATCAAATTTCTGAAACGACATTTTTAAAAGTCAAAAGAGGCAGGCTAGGGTGATGGCTCAGTCACTAAAGTGCTTGTTCTAAAAGTCTAAGGACCTGAGTTTGATCCCCAGAACCCATGTAAAAGTGCCATACAAGGTGGCACAAAAATATAATTCTATAATCTACACACTGGGGAGGTGGAGGTGGATAGATCACTGGGATCTACTGGCTAGCCAATCTAGTTTGCTTGAAAAAGTTCTGGGCCAGTGAGAGACCCTATCTTTAAAGGTAAATGGTACCTTTGTAGAACCATATGCTGGGCTGTCCTCAACCTCCATGTGCACCTCTATATGTGTTTATATACTCCCCTAACACACATATACCAGCACACACACAAAAGAAAAGGTCAAAAGAGGAAAGGTAATAAAAACACATAAATAATTTTTTTGTTATATAAACAGAAGGAAGTAGATAATGAGACTCTAAGACTTGGGTCCCTAGATGCAGACAGTAATAATGTCAGAGGCATACAAAGAATGATATCTGTGGACAGGTTGAGTTGAAATGAAAGATGAGCCCAGGTTTTGGCTCTGAATCAAATGAGAGCTACTGATAGGACTTTAAAGGGCACTTAACCATGGTGTGCCAAGAGCAACCTGGAGGTAAGTTTGGAGAAGTGATATCAGTTTTGGGTCTGCCTATGTGGACCTGAGATCCCAAATTTCTTGACTACATATGAAAGTGAGTTTGAAGACTAAGTGAAAAGAAAGATTTGGTTACCAATTTGTTTGTGTAGCTACTTCTGAGTTGAAACATATCCTGATGGATGAAAGAGGAAGGAAGGAAGGAAGGCCTGTGAGACCTAGCAAATAAATAAGAACTCAGAAGGCTCTGGAGGCTTCAGAAAGGCAAATGTCCAAGGTTCCACAGGAATTCATAAAGCAGGATAAATATTGGCCACAGATAGACAAGGGACAAGAAAGAGAGAGGGGGGAGAGAGAGAGGAGAAAGAGGAGAGAGAGAATGGAAGGGAACGGAAGGGAAGG
The DNA here is from genome assembly GCA_019843815.1 of Montemys delectorum. Lineage (NCBI taxonomy): Eukaryota > Metazoa > Chordata > Mammalia > Rodentia > Muridae > Montemys > Montemys delectorum. Next base: position 1,178 of record JADRCD010207285.1, read on the forward strand.
GAAGAGAAGAGAAGAGAAGGGAAGGGAAGGGAAGGGAAGGGAAGGGAAGGGAAGAGAAGAGAAGAGAAGAGAAGAGAAGAGAAGAGAAGAGAAGAGAAGAGGAGTTCAATAACTGTTCTGTCTATAGGCCGCACTGAGCTCCAAAGGTGTAGCTTCCATGGGCCCTCACTCATGTTGGTCATGAAGTGCTTTTAAGTGATTCATGTTCCAGCATGTAACCCCTCACCTACTCACCAACAAGTAACCCCAATAAGCTCATTGCTTCACCAAAATAGATTTGGGTACACTTGTGGTTTTGATATCTTGTTGATTGATCTCCTAGAGTGAATAGATGTTTGCTCATGTTTCCCCAGGAAATGTCATGCAATGCTCCCCATCTCCAGACAAATACAGCTTTTTATGACCTCCCAGAGAGAACATGGCTACCTGAAGTCACATCTTTGTGTGGCTGATATTGCTCCCCATACAGATTGCATCCGGATATAGTCATGCCCTAGGGGAGCCTCAAACACTCACAGGTTCATTCAAGGACACATTATCCACCGACCCTCTAAGTTCCATTTCAAAATCAGGAATTTAATTTTGGGGGCAGGTAATTTGAGAGCCAAAGCCATCAATAGGAGAGTAAAAACAAACATAAAGCTTCTATGTGGATAATAGAAATGAAATATGCTTCTATGTCAACAGAGGACCCTACTTTAGCTTCTAGTGTGTTTTGTTTGGGTATGTGTTCAAATTTAATATGTGCATCCAAACCTCTGTCAGCAATGAAGTGGAGAAAAGGGCTGGAGATTTTCCCGAATCAAATTTACAACCACAGTCACTTTATAGGTTTCTCTCTTTTGGCGCTTAGCACTATGACTAGTATAAGTTCAGGAGATTGGCCCAATCTCAAATGGCTCAGGAGAGTCATTTAGCAGGTTGAAGGGACCGTCTTGATTTCAACTGTTTTCTATCAGTGGCACTGTAAAGAGACAAAAGGCAAGGAAAGCACAGAGGATACTCTATTTTGGGATGTTCCTGTAGGCTACAGTTTTGATGAACCCCTCTTCTGCCAATTCTGGAAAAGGGGGGCCTTCTGGAGCAAAGAAGGCCCAAGGTTCATGATGAGGACAGGTGACATAAGGGCCTCATTCTTCAGCTCAGACATGGAAAGGCCTTTCTACCTATCTTCCTTCTTAGATATAAGGTCATGTTTTTAATGTAGTTGCCCACCAAGTCCACTCAATGGAGGTGGTCTACACTACATCAACCACAACCCAGTTGGGATATCCACATATATTTTATTCCAGAATTCCAGTATTATTGGAAATCTAGTATCTCTTCATTTCCTAGAGACCATTTGCATATATGCAGAAGGAGCATTAACCTTGTAATATCAGTTGCAAATCACTTTTGATCAGTTATTGGCACGGAACACTCCCACATCCCTTATCTCAGTATTCTTCCCAATCATTCAAGAGAGGACGATAATACCACCCACCTTGAGAGGGAAAATACATAGGTAATAGACTATGGTCCAGGGAGATGAATTCACTTTCCTGGTGCTACATAGCAACTCAGTCTGTCATGCTTTCCAAATGCATTCTTAAACATTACAATAAATATTAGATATATGTTTACAGGTAACTTCAGCACTGCATGACTTTTTTATTTTAGGGCATTGTCTTAGTTAGGGTTACTGTCGCTGTCATGAAACACCATGACCAAAAGCAAAAGGGTTTCTTTGGCTTATACTTCCATATCACTGTTCATTATCAACAGAAGTCAGGATAGGAACTCAAAGAGGAAAGAAAGCTGGAGGCAGAAGCAGATGCAGAGGCCATGGAGGGGCGCTGCTTATGGCAAAGGTCCCAGGTTCAGTTACCAGCACCTGCATGATAGCTCACAATCACCCTTAAATCCAGGGGATTTAATTCTTTCTTCTTGCCTCTGCAGGAACTAGGAACACATTTGATGATCATGCGCACACTGGCAAAACATCTATACACAGAAAAAGAAAATAAATCTAAGATCTTTTTAAAAAATGTATTAAGTACTCACATGAATAGGGTTCAGTGTGATACTTCTGTATTTGAATAGTGCACACACTAATCAAATCCAATTTTTATTAATAAATTTTAAAAATGCATAACGTACGCATGTTGAAATAGAGACCTACCTAGACCAACATTTGGTACACAAATGTGTGTGTGTGTGTGTGTGTGTGTGTGTGTGTGTGTTGTGTGTGTGTATGTGTGTGTGTGTGTGTGTGTGCGGGCTCATGGGGGAGAGAGACACACAGAGAGACAGAGAGACAGAGAGAGAGATTTCCCCCCATCATCTTGGTCTGATCCTTGGGATAAACTCCTTAAAGATGCTCCTGCCTCAAGTTTTGCACAGGCAATCCCTCATTGCCTGGATCTGTTGATCTACCTAGTGGCTTTCTTCACCCCCACCCGCACAAGAGGAGGAGGTAGTGAGGAGCTTTTACTTCTTGGGATGAAGAAGGAACATCTTCAAGGTGTGCCAAGCGCGTGCTCATTCATAAAACAAACATTTGTAGGGCTTCAGCAAGAGCGGGGGTGGTGGCAGCCACAGCAGTAGGGACTTGACAGTTGGTTCATTAGAAGCTGAAGCCCCCCCTGGAGGCCAGCAGGGAGTGAGGCTGGAGGTGAGGGGCAGTGCAAAGGCCAGCTGGTTCTCCAGCAACAAAGTCAACACTGCCCCAGATGTCTGCCCCCGGGGTTGAGGCCATTAGCTACAGTTTACCTGCTCACTTCATTTTTCAAAATTAGCCAGAAAAGCCTCCCACAGAAACACAATGGGCAGCATTTCTCAGCAGGGGTAGAAAGAAAACAAAGCATATCTTTCCCTCTAACTTGTATCAGGTTTTTTTTTTAATGTCCCCTAAAGCTCTGTAGGCAGGCTGACAGGATTCTGATTTCTCCCACATGGATGTCTGTGTGCCCCTCACCTTCTTAATTTTTCTCTCAAATGCACTCCAGTAAAGGCCAGACTGTTTCACCAATCCATGTCGTCAATCTTGAGGAGAACTCCAGTACAGAATGCAGGGAGACATTAACTCCTCTCCTCTCCTCTCCTCTCCTCTCCTCTCCTCTCCTCTCCTCTCCTCTCCCTCCCTCCATCGCTTCCTCTCTCTGTCCCCTCTCTGTCTCTGTCTTTGTCTGTGCGTCTATATCTCTCTGTGTCTCTGTTTCTCTCAGTGACTCTCTCTCTCTCTCTCTCTCTCTCTCTCTCTCTCTCTCTCTCTCTCTCTCTCTCCAGCCCCCAGGGGATATTAAAGTTGAAATTCCTGGGTTGTCTGTGAGAGTTGCTGGGAGACTGGAAGATGGTATTAGCTTTCAACCACCTGATTTAATCTTTTCCCTCACTCCAGCTTTCCTGTGCTGCTGCTCAGACAAGGCAGAGGGCAAAGGGGAAAGGTGAGAAGGTTAAACACTTGTCTGCAGCGACATCTTTTCATCAGCTATGCTTAGAGCTCAGCCAGACAGGGGTGACCACAGTGTTGGTGGAATGGTGAAAGATGTTCTTCTGTCTGACTGCCTGTTAGTCATCTGTATAGCCCAGTTTGAGCTTAAGTAGAAGTGGGGACTGAAGGAGGCATGAGGGAGAACCCTGATGGAAGGAAAATAATACCCAGATTATAAGGACCTTGGCATAAGGCTGCACAGCTGGAACTGTCTGACACAATGTATAAACATATTTACCCCACCAAAGCTCTTTCTAGATTATAAACCAATCAGAAACTTGAGCATCTTTGCAGGACAGAAGTCTCTATTCCAAGTACAGCCTCGATGTAGACCAGGTAGGATCCATTGCTTTGTGGCTTTCACCTTGGCGGAGTCCAGGAAATATGACAGAATCTGGAAAGTGGTCACCAGCCATGTTACAGTCTCGTGATCTGGCTGTGAGTCACAAGTATACAGGGCTTTGTGCCTGAGTCCTCTCCAGTGAAGCTGCTTGCCATAGACAATTTATTCTTCTTTCCAGCAAGTTCTGGGTAATCCTTGTAGCTGGAGGAACAGAAGCAAGCCTGTAGCTACCCCAGAGAAAGTGTTTCTAAGATTCTCATTTTTGGCCAGGCCATCCCGGGGGCCTCTACTCCAATCTCTGAGCTTCTCTCCCTATTGTGTGTATGTCAACATTTGTGAAGCACACCACTCTCCCCTCTGTGAGAAAGTAGGTAAAAGGTGTTTTTAATCTTTCAACTCACTACCATCATATTGCATATTTGAAGATCTGAGTTCCCGAGTCATTGTCAGCTCTGGAAGTCCTTTCAGACCAGTTTGGACAGTGTTTTAGGCTGGCTACAGACATCAGTCTCTAATTCCTGACACCTGAAAATGCTCTGTTATCAGTATGTCACTTAAGCTGAGGATATTGATTTAGTAAGACTACCTTAATATTTAAGTGGATACTAAACTTGATCCTGGAAACTTTATAAGAGAGACACAGAAGTTACTGGCTAAACACAAACAACATGTAAAAAAAATAGAGGGAGAAATTTGAGTGTTGTAGCCACAACTGGGAGTGAAGGCAGGGGTCTGAGACCACCAGAAGCCAAGAGGCAAGGACCAGGCTCTGTCCTTGCGCCTCCTTAAACCTTTCATATAGGTTGGCACCTAGACTGGATCAGGTGAGACTCTGATGAATTTCAGATTCCTCAAGCCAGAAGGAAATCGACTTCTGTTACTCTAAAACACTCAGTTTGTAGAATATGTTATCATAACCACATTCAATTTAGATGGGTACTAATGTTTAGTGTGTGGTGCACAGCCTTAAGCTTGGCCAGGCCAGAAGAGAGGCTGAGACTTGTGACAAGTTCAATAAAATAACTGTGGCTGCCCTGCTGAGATCAGGTAAAAGTGCTTGCTGCCAATTCGGACAACCAGAGTTCAGTTCCTGGGATCCACAGACTAGAAGGAGAGAACCGACTCCTCAGGTTGTCCTCTGACTTCCACATGTGGGTTGTACCATGTGTGCACACCCTCCCAAACAAGTCAATCTAGTATAAAGTAAATAAACTATGGCAGCCAGCCCCAGGTCTCTAGGATATTGGAAGAACTCTCTTAATAGCAATCATTCTTCATCAATACAGGATTGCCAAGGTTGCCTTGGGCATCTATATCTACCTGGTGGGTAGATATGAGTGATCTGAAGGACATTGAAACGGGGCAGTTAACCAACCCAACCCATAAATGACATATATGGTGTCTCCAATGTGCAATTGGTACATTTTAATCCTGTTAACCCATCTCAGGATAAGCAGTCTGGTAGTCTAGTTTTGGGCTATGTAAGTTAGCTACATCCCATCAATTTATATGTGTGTGGAACATTTTAAAAATAAATTTATCTTTAAACTGATACATATAAATTTGTACATATTAATTGTGTGTAAGATAATGTTCCGATCACTGTATACACTGTACAACATGACAGTTGTCAATCGTAAGCATGAACTTTTAGTGAGGACAGCTGTGCAGAGCCTCAACCAAAGGAGAACAATAACTACATAGGCAGAGAGTGACTGAGATGAGAACACACAGTCTGAATTGATCTGGAACCATACCGAATTCAGATAAAGCTGGAGTAAGGGGTTGGGAAGTAAAATACCAAATACACATGAAGCTTAAAACAGAAAAAAATAAAGCCATTGTGGCTTTATTTATTAGCAAGAAGAAGGCTGGTATGCAGCCAATGACCGAATTTACTCCTCCCTGTGAACTGCTCGGGGAAATAAACACAAGCTTTGGAAACAACAAGCACACGGTACAAATTCTATCTTATTGGGGAACCTACTTTACTGTATTTATTTTATTTTATTTTTTGCTTGATTTGGAAACAGAAGAGTTTGCATAGTTGACCAAAGCATGGGATATCATATAATGTAGGAAAAATACACCAACACAGCACAACATACAACCATACATACACATTAAACAAACACACAAACACACACATACCATAGCCACACACAAACACATACCATGTATATTCTCCACAGGTATCACACACACACACACACACACACACACATACACATTAACAGCACTAAGGATATAATTAATATAAAAACAGGAAATGGTAAATAAAGTTATGTTCTGATATAAATAAAGTTAAGTTTCCTATATAAGACATTATATAGGAAAAATTGTCTTTTAAACAGACATATTTTAAGAGGGACAGACAGTACTTACTGAGAAGAGCAGATAAATTCAACCTTTTGGAACCTCAGTGAACACATGCAACACAAGAGCTGACACAGCTGAAGAGAGACTCCATGACATGGAAAGCTAAGTGACTATAGACTGATGGTAGGCTCAAACCCTAGAAGACAGCCAATGCCAGTGAAAAGCAATCTGTTACAGAGCCAGAGAGAATCCCGAGTGCAATGTAGCATCAAGTCTAGGACCAGGTACTCAGAAGCAGGGGCAGGACCAAGCCTCAGAGCTGCAGCCTTATGGGTGTTCTTCTACCTCCTGGTGGGTCCTGAAGTTTCAGGTGCCTTTTTTCTGCACCACATGGTCTCTCACACAGTTGCTTCAACTGCTGGATGCTACTTGAAGTTGACAAGAAACTGTACATGAGCAGTATACTGTTTATTTAGCTTTTGCTAAATAGACATCTGTAACTTGTTTGAAAACAGATTAATAGTAATAATAAGCTTGCATCTGCATCCCTTTCCCTGCTGGTGACTTTTAAAGGTAGATAGGGTTAGGATAAACTGGGGATCCATCCCACATACAGTCGTTAAGCCCAGACGCTATTGCAGATGCTGGGAAGTGCTTGCTGGCAGGAGCCTGATACGGCTTCTGAAGGCTCTGTCAGAGCCTGACACATACAGAGGTGGATGCTTACAGCCAACCATTGGACTGAGTGTAGGGTCCCCGATAGAGGAGTTGGAGAAGGGACTGGAGGAGCTGAGGCGGTTTGGAGCCCCATGGAGGAGCAACAGTGTCAACTGGCTGGACTCCCCAGAGCTCCTGGGGACTCGACCACCAACCAAAGAGTATACATGGAGGGACCCATGGCTCCCGCCTCATATGTGGCAGAAGATGACCTTGTTGGACATCAGTGGGAGGAGCAGCCCTTGAGCCTACGTGGGTTCGATGTCCCAGTGTAGGGGAATGCCGGGGCAGGAAGATGGGAGTGGGTGGGTGGGTGGTGGAATGGCAAGGGGACGAGTGAAAAACAGTACGTGCAATTTCACTGGACGCTCATAAATACTTCCCTTTCTCAATCACTCCAACAGCTGGAAAAGCCTCTCTGGAGGCTCTGGGTTGGTGGGGGAATTACTTAGATCAATCAAGCAAGTGTGTCTCTAGGAACAAGCCCCAAGATGAGAAGTCAAAGATCCTGTCTGACTCACCTCAGCATGGGCTTCATTCCCTCTACATAAAAAGGTCAACGTGTGAAAAGAAAGGTCTTGGCTTCGAGCTTGAAATCATCCACTTGGTCAGAAATCATAGAAGCCCCCCTCCTCCCACAGCATCCTCTCCGGAATGGAGGTTCAGTCTGCCATACTTGCATCATGTCTCAGAAAGCAGAGAAATCATAGCCAGAGCTTGAGTTGACACATGATGGTAAAACTGAAGAACTCCCAGGCAGGATTTGAGCTTGACCTCAGAGTATTTAATATAAATATTCCTGGTAGCATGAGCTTGGGGTTTGTGCCAGTGAAGCTTAGGAGAGACCTTTCCTCACCCTGGGTTTTCTGCCTACATTTCTACTTCTTGGAGACATTTTTCCTGTTTAGGTACAAACTTTGTTTTATGATCTCTCAAACAGCCACCTGATGACTTTTCTAAACCCAAAGCTAAAGGCCCATGGTGCAGGTTTCAGCACCTGAGTTAAAGGCCCCAGGACTGGTCTATATTGAATATATTTGTAAGTTTCATTCTAAACTATGTTAAACAAGCATTAGAAAATGTCTGATTGTTCATGCACAGTTCACTCTATAGTGGACTTCTTATATAGCATATAAGAAGAAACATTAGAAATATGCAATATTAGATTAATATGTATCCATAACGTTGAAGGATTGTGAATACCAAATTTAAGAGTATCTTAGTTTTTATATTGAACAATGTATCTAAGCTTCTGGTGGCCACCTTTAAAAGGAAGAAATTTATTAAAATGGAGGAAGTAAATTTACTTCTATGGAGAAGGAATTGTTTCCATTTCATTTTATATATTTTCCACAGCTACAGTTGAACACATGTATGTCCCGTGAGACCTTCTGAAAGGCTATTGGTCAGTGGTGCTATGGAAAGTGCTTTCCAGAGCTGCATGGAAACCAAGACAAGACTGAATGTGAATGGTTGTTTGATGAGGCAGTTTTAATACTTGATAAAGAATTTGGGTATGCAGCAGTCATCCCATAAATGTTAATTGAACTAATGGAGAGTAGAGAACAGAGTTAAAAAAAATGTCTGTTTTATTTACAGAATTGTTAGTCTTCCTTAGTCATGCCAAAGGCTGAGCTGGAAAGGTGGGAATGTCAAATGGGGAAAATGGGGAAAGCCAAATTTGGTGTGTTTGGAGAAGGGAGCGTGGCTTTAGGAATGACTTAATTTGTGCTGATACTTTCTTGGATAGTTTTGGTAAAAATAGGAAGTAGAGAAAAAAGAACTGGGAGCATAAAGTCCTTTTTGGAATGAGAAGTTTCTACAGATGACATTCTAGAAACATCTATTGCTAACACAGAGATGACGGTACCTAGGATAAATGGAAAATAGTGAGCCGTGAGGAGAAATGGGAACATTCTTGATAGTGTTCTTCATCTGGTTGGGAAGTGTCCCTGTGAGCATGTGGACCAATGTGTGGACAAGTATATGACCTCAATTCTAATGAGTTCTACCTTGAGATGCTATGGGGACAAGAGAGGGAAAATGAATTCTATTACTTCCCCAACTCCCTTTACATTTTCCTATGTTCTTGTGTAAGAAGAGCCAGGTGCCTTACAGACAGCACATTTCCCTCTTTCATAAACCCTCAATATAAAATATATTACCAGGAAAAATGCACCCAAAATAGTAGGTCCCTTGGGCTTTGATTAGTCTGTCCTCCTTTGGAAGCAACCTAACAGTCTGAGGATAGTATATTCATTTCCATTCAAAGATGGTACTACCCACATTGAATAATCCAAATGTCACCATTTTTACTCTGTGGGATATGCTTAAGGAAAATTAAAGATGTGACTTGGTACAGGGAGGAAAAACCTTTTGTTTCTGTAAGTGTAAAGGAAAGATAAATCCCCCTGCTCTAGAAACTTGTGATGAAGCTGGCTGCACTCATGACTGCTGCTGACCCTGTAAACTAGAATTTAAAACTACAACAATGAGACAGGTAGGATGGTGTGCATCTTGAAAGGCAGAAGCAGGTGGATCTCTGTAAGTTCCAGTCCAGCTGAGTTCCAGTCCAGCCAAGGCTACATAATGGGACACATAGTGGGACCCTGTCTCAAAAATCAAGTAAAATTCTTTACATGTGACTGTTGATGGGGTGTGATTGTGGGTAGGTGGCAGTTTGACAAAAGGCATCATTTCTATCTCACATTTCTTCTGCCTGTTATGGGAAACGCACAGCTTCTCAAGTCAGTTCTATGAGAACACAATTCCTTGGAATGCCTTAAACATCTGTGTTCATCAGAGCCTGGCACTTAGTAGGTGCTCAGCAGGGGGCAGTGTGACACAATGGTTAAAAGCAAAGACAATAAGCTGTCCTTGAGCCCCCTCTCCCTCTGCAACACAAGAGTGATCAGTCGCTTCCATAAATCCTAGATGAATTACACGACTTATACTTTTCCTACACACAAAAGTAGCTGATGAATAATAACTTTAAAATTTATTATTATAAAATATCTCTCCCCAACCTAGATCTCTCATCCCAACTCCAGACCTGGAGTTTCTAGAAGGTCAGGAAAGGAATCTAATTTAAAATATCTACCTCTTAAACCTAACTGGTGGCTGTTCTGAGCTCTCAATCTGCTATTTGCAGAGCATGTCTTCCAGTAATCTAGAATCCAGTTCCAGGGAGTTTTGTGAGTTATTTGGTATTTTTCTCTCCCCACCTCTGTCCACCGAGCAAATCAGAGTTCTTCCCATAAGACCGCCTAAATGTCTCCTGAAGCTTCCCATCTTTCGTCAATACCCACCACCTCCACAGGTGGTCTGCACTGCCCGTCACTACTGACACCTCTGTCTGCTTCCTCATTGCTAAGACACTCTTGTAGGACACAAATTCTGGTCCTGTTGCCCTTTGCTTGAAACCCATCACTACATTCCAAGACTTTTGGAATGAAAGGCAAACTATTGTTCACCAGCAATCCTACTGCGCCCCAGTCTACCGCTCTTCCCTACCCCCTCTCCACCGCCCTACCCTTTCCTGGATTCCACTCATTGCAGTGTTTCAGTTCCCTAATTAATGATTTTAAAAAGCTACTGATTCTCTGGGTCACAGAGCTTTAGCACCAGCTGCATCCCTTCCCTGTCACACCCAGCTTGGCCTAGCAAACTCCACCCATCCTTCAAATGTGTTGCTTCTCTGGAAGTCCTTCTCGGAATGGAATTATGTCTCTTCTCATATCTCTTGTACCTATCTTTTGTGGATGTTCATCACAATGTGGTCTTGTATGCATTTTTT
>JADRCD010207286.1:0-21140 GCA_019843815.1 Montemys delectorum
ACACACACACACACACACACACACACACACACGCATGCACCAGCACGAGCGTGTACCTGAAAACGCATTAAAACTCCAGCTAACACTGCATGCCTAGCAGAAGGAGAACAAGGAGAAGGCTCACAATGTCAGAGTCAGCAAGGCTGAAAAGCAACTGTGATCCTGACCTGGGAGAGCGGAACAGGAAGACAAGCAGTTTCTTTGACAGTTAAACTTGTTTCTACCCGAGGACCCAGCTGTTGTTTGCCCAGGAGAAATCACAGTCCCCAAAAGCCCCATGTAAGAATGTCTACAGCTGCTTGCTTTCTGATTAGCGGGGCCACCAAGCAGAGGGCTCTGCATGTACCCTAGAACGACACTGGTAGCCTGACACTTGTTCTGCCCAGGTCAAGTCACAGGGATGATTCGAAAGATTCTCCACAGTGGTAACTTGCAAGCTTTCACCAGGAGCTAGTTAGGACTAGAAGTCACCTCAAGACCCTTCTGGCTTCCCTAGAAATAGCTTCCGTGCTTGATAATTGATCGAAGTGCGCCTGACGTGAAAATTAGCCACCACGTAATGCTGAAACCAAAGTCCAGGACCTTCACAGCTGTCTATTTTCTCCTCCACCACTCCTCCACTCTTCACCAGCTCTCCTGGCCAGGGCAGTGAGTCCCCTCTCCAACATTCTCAACAAAGTGCCAGTGAAGGCAGCTGTCTCGGACAGACAGCTGTATGAGACAGTGTTTAAGGAGTCTGCACCAGCTGTGTGAGAAAGCAGGACGTGTGGCTCAGCAAAGCTGGGAGCAGGCAGGGCACTTGGCCGCCTGAGCAACCAAGACCAAAGGAGAGAGTTGTTTATGCTGTGGCAGCATGAACCCATTGCCTAACATCCAAAGCCACTATGTGTGCCTGAAACCCCACCTGATTCTGATGTCTGTCCAGTAAGAACTGTCAGAGGCTAAGTTTCCTGGGAGTTGCTCAGTACCCCAGGACCTGGTGAGCGAGTGAGTGAGTGAAATAGGGAAGTGAGTTGTTGGGGAAAGAATAGTCCAGTTCTCTCCCACAGGGAGAATCACTCAAGCTCCCGACTCCAGAACAAAGGTCCCACTCTGCCAACAATAATCTTGCCACCCAGTGGGGAAGATCGCTATGTGTTCTGAACCCTGTGCCTCTCTGTGCCCTGCACAACATGGCAGGACCTACTCGAATACATCTCAGCTCCCTGTTAGACATCAGCCCTAAGGCCAGCCCACTGGCACCTCACAGTAAGAAGCTAAGCCGAGCAAGCACCCACACACCTGGAGCACCCACGCACCTGCTGACACGACCGTGTGGGCTGACGTGCAGGGACCTCCCCCAGGAAAGTTTGCAGAGAGCAGCAGAGGGAGCTCTTATTTTACTCAAAAAGGTGCCAAGACTTGTCCCAAAGTGCTGCGTACTTCCTCAGCCAGCTGTGTCTGCAGAGACGCGCAGGCTGCCCATTCTCTGGCCTTGAGGGGGCTCAGCCTATGTGAGGTCCAGGCAGGGAATGGGGAGATGCCTCCCTCTGGGCAGTGGTGGTACTGGCCACAAGGTGTGCTGGCACTATGTCACAGAGCTGTGGTCATCTCATGCTAGCTCTGTACTTAGTGACATCATACTGGTACCCAGGAACCAACAAACACCAGAACTCAGGGACCCCATCCAAGGAGCCAATTGTTAAACATTCACACCACACACTGGATTTCTTTCTTTCTTTCTTTCTTTCTTTGAAGCCAGCTTCTGCCAGAAGTCCTCTCTCAATGACAGCAGCTCTGGAATCTATCTCAGGCTTACTCTAGGAGTCCTGCACACACACTCGCACTGCCCCCTATAGGCCAATGGGGGATAATGGTCTCTTGGGCACAGACTTTTATCTCTCAATTCACAAATGGGCTCATTCAGCTTCATCCATTTAATGTAATCTGTTCTCTACAGAGACCTTAGCCTGGAAAGCGTCCCAGGGGCAGCTGGAAACACATAACTGGAAAAAAAGTCAGTCAAGGCTATGATGCTTCCCCAAGATGGACCATCATCACAGCACTGAAGAAGTAGTGCTGTGCTGGGGCCGGCCAGTAATGGCCACTGCGCTGGCTGGTTTCGTGTGTCAACTTGACACAAGCTAGATTTATCACAGAGAAAGGAGCCTCCCTTGAGGAAATGCCTCCATGAGATCCAGCTGTGGGGCATTTTCTCAATTAGTGATCAAGGAGGGTAGGGCCCATTGTGGGTGGTGCCATCCCTGGGCTGGTAGTCTTGGGTTCTATAAGAAAGCAAGCTGAGCAAGCCAGTAAGGAACATCCCTCATGGCCTCTGCATCAGCTCCTGCTTCCTGACCTGCTTGAGTTCCAGTCCTGACTTCCTTTGGTGATGAACAGCAATGTGGAAGTGTAAGCCGAATAAATCCTTCTTGGTCATGGTGTTTGTGCAGGAATAGAAACCCTGACTTAGACAGGCACACCCAGGAGGTAGAGGCAGAAGGATATTTAGTTTAAGGTCAGACTGAGGTACACAACAAGGTCCTGCCCCCTACCCCCACCAAAGTGCCTAGATTTCTTTATGTATCTGACCAGAAAACATGCAGTGCCCACAAGCAGTGGCAACAGAAGATGCTCCCAAGCATGGCAATGGTGGAAGGCTTCTTGTAACTGTGCACTTATCGTACCTCATTATTAAATAAACTGGGGGGGGGAGCCAATAATTATCCCCAACCCATTAACCTTCCCACAGGCCAACATGTCTCCCCTAGTTCACAGCACGGCCGGCCCGCGTGTAGGGATCCTTGTAGACAGATCTCTCTTACACCACAGCAGCCGGCCTGCTGATCCAGCTAGGCTGCAGCAGGGTCCCACTCCTCCCAGACACTCTATGCAACACAGCACGGAGTGAACACCTGTGAGTGAGGCTCCAAGCCTGTCTGCAGACAATTCTCTCCAATCCGCTGGAGGAGAGAGGCAGCAAAGGAGGCAGCGAGCAAAAGCCAGGGTTTGCAGCTAACTACCAAATAAAGTCCTCTCAAAGACACATGGCATAGTAAGAAAGCTCACTGGGGAAAAAAATGTAAGCCTTTAATAATGGATGTTTTTCTTTTGCTTTTTTTGTTACTAGGGTATCCCAAATCCCAGCTCCCAGACAGAATGCCACAGCCACCAGGAGCAAGACTAAATATTTTCTGATTGGATAAAACTAGTCGGACTACAATGAGCAACAGCAGACAGAGACATACAGCGTCTACTCCCACTGTAATCCGGAGACACTGGAGACATGTCACACTGGGAGATGATCCAGGCTACGCTTACGTTAACCCATATCCCCCGGGACCTGGTTCCCACCAACTCCACAAGCATGTCCAGCCCAACGGAGAGATGGCAAGCAACCCAGTGTCAAAAGTGGATAAGAAAATATTTAGAGACAAATCATGTGACCCAGAACAGCTCCTCCCAAAAAATGCTACATAACCAGGCTGTGGAGTGGGAACTGTTGAATGAGAGCAACTTGGAAAGGACACGTATCCTGCTCTGATACCCAGCTCTGTGGCCAGAGTAAGCCACTCCACTCCTCCACGGAAGCCACTCTTGTATCTTCAGGGATCTTTAGACAGAAAAGCTAACAAGAGTCATAGGTCAAACTGAGCAGCTTCTCTTGAAGTTTTTTTTTTTTTCCTTTTTGGTTTTCCTAGACAGGGTTTCTCTGTGTAGCCCTGGCTGTCCTGGAACTCACTCTGTAGAACAGGCTGGCCTCGAACTCAGAAATCTGCCTGCCTCTCCCTCACAATCTCAAGGGCTGGGATTAAAGGCGTGCGCCACCCCTCCCCAGCTCCCTTGAAGTTTTAACTGTTCTCTTGGAGCAGTTGTATTTTGCCATCTGTCTTTGGGGGTCTGAGTTAGTGAATGCCCATCAATGACGGGACAGCGTCTTGGGAGCCTGACTGCTTCCTCCATTTAAAAGGATGTGTTTGTTTTTATATAAGTGTATGTGTAGGTGCATGCGTTTATAAGCACCCTGCCTGTATAGGTGCCTTCAGAGGACAGAGGGTGTCAGGTCCCTTGGAATCAGAGTATGAGGTGGTGGTGAGCTGCCTGGTGTGGGTGCAGGAAACGAAATCCAGGCAAGAGTAGTAAGGGCTCTCAACCTCAGAGCCATCTCTCCGGGCCTTGCCTCCTGCCTCCACCTCGACGATATTTTGGAACCTTTAGCATCTATTTCTTCTCTTGCTCATGGTATCTTAAGCTGCCATTGATGACATTTCTAACTCTCTGTCTGATCGTACAGAAAAAAAAGTCTTTGCCCTTATTATCATTTTTATGATGTATATGAGAAAGGGGGAAAGAAGGGGAGAGAGGGAGAGAAAGTGAGAGAGGGAAGGGAGACAGAGATAGAGACAGAAGGGGGTGTTGCATGTGTTTTTGAAATTGCTCAAGAAGCTTCATTTATAGCTAATTGATATCAGAAAGCCACATCCAAGGAGGTGACCTCATTGTGCCCTTGCTCATGGGGACTTGGAAGGAGCAGCACACAGAGAGGGCAGGCATGCAGTAGACAAAAGACAGTGAAACCCACAGAGCCCCTCAGGAAGATGGCTGGCCATGAGTTGGGAACAGCTGAGGGTGAGCAGGGCAAAGTGCAGCTCTATAAATATCAGGCGGGCCCTGTGCTCGAGGAGAGCAGGGCAAGAAGGGTGGAGTGACACTGGCCTGCAAGCTTGCAAACTAAATCCCTGCAGGGCAGCATCAAGGCCAGCGGGGATTCTACCAGGGTCAGGGGTGACAAAGAGATAAAAGGCTCCTGAACTCAGCACAGTGTGGCTGAAGTAAAACAGGCACAGCTAAAAGAGAGCTCGGGTGTGTGGTGTAGCATCCTTTGAGAAATAGGTTTTTGGTGTTTTTTTTTTTTTTTTTTTTTTTTTTTTTTAGAAATATGCTTAGAAAATTTGACCTTCAGTGATTGCAAGTGCACACACGGGCTATTTCTTCTGTCCACGTTTCCATGGCTGAGACATCCCATTGCCTATAATCTGATGTCACCCTCATTCCTCTGCCCCAAATCCTTTAAGGCTCCCATAGCACGTAAAGAAAAGCCAAAATCCTTTGAGAGAGTGAAAGACAAGCCACAGACTGGGGAAAGATATCTGCAAGACTCAAACCCAAGACCTATATTCTGGGGTTGGGGAGATGCCCAAGCGTTTTAAGAGTGATGGCTGCTCTTGAAGAGGATCCAGGTTTGATTCCCAGCACTTACGTGGTGGCTCACAACCACCTGTAACTTTAGTTCCAAAGGATCCAACACCTTCTCCAGTCTCTGAGGGCACCATACATGGTGATGCACAGACAGATATGTAAGCAAGACTCTCTCACACACAAATAAAACAACAATAAAAGACTCATATCCTTAATATAGAAAGAACTCTTTTTTGGGTTTTTTGTTTGTTTGGTTGGTTTGGTTTGGTTTGGTTTGGTTTCAAGACAGGGTTTCTCTGTGTAGCCCTGGCTGTCCTGGAACTCACTCTATAGATCAGGCTGGCCTTGAATTCAAAAATCCGCCTGTCTCTGCCTCCCAAGTGCTGAGATTAAAGGCATGCACCAAGAAAGAACTCTTAAAAACTCAAAAATTAGAAAACAAATAGCTCAACTTAAAATATAGGTAAAGGAGGTGAGATAGGTGGCTCAGCAGTTAAGAGCACTGGCTGTTCCTGCAGAGGACCTAGGTTCAAGTCCCAGCACTCACATGATGGCTCACAGCAAGCAGTCTTAACTACAGTTCTAGAGACTCCAACGCCCTCTTCTGGCTTCTATATGCACTCCATACACATGGTACAAAAGCATAAATGCAGGTGAAACAATTGCCCACATAAAATAAATAAATCTAAAACACAAAATGACAAATAAAGGGGCTGGAGAGATAGCTCAGTGGTTAAGAGCACTGACTGCTCTTCCAAAGGTCCTGAGCTTAATTCCCAGCAACCACATGGTGGCTCACAACCATCTATAATATGAGCCGATGCCCTCTTCTGATGTGTCTGAAGACAGTTACAATGTACTTGTATAAATAAAATAAATCAATCTTTAAAATGATAAAAAAAAAAAGACAAATAAGATCTGAATAGACGGCTCACTGGTGTCAAGAATTTGTCAGCTTCCCATTACTGTGACAAACACCTGAGACACCGCACACATCATAAAGAGGAAAGGCTTGTCTGCGCTCCTAGCTCAGGTTTGGCTCCTTGGTCCCAGTGTTTTCAGTCTTATGTGTACACAGCACATGACAGCAGGGTTGCACAGCAGAGGAAGCTGTTCATTCACAAAAAAGCAGCGAGAGGAAGAGGAAAAGACTGAGGACTTGCCTCTCCTTTAAGAACATGCCCTCCAATGATCGGGCCCCACCGTTTAAAGGTTCCACCATCTTTCAAAGCTTGATGAGCAAGCTTTAACATGCAGGCTCTGAAGACATTGGCCAAAGCCACAGCATCAAACAAGCATATGAAAAACGTTCTGTAGCCCACCTTTGGGAAAATGCAAACTCAAAAGGGCAGTCTCCCCTGCACACCTACAGTGATGGAGCCCAGAGCAGACACAGCCAAGTGCCAACGGCACTATGGGAATGGCACACTGCTGGCACACTGCCGAATGGCACAACCGCTTTAGAAGGCTGTTTGGTTGACTCATACACACCAAACAGTGCTACCGCAAGATCCAGAATGTGTGAGTGCTGGTATTTGCATCTGTCCACACAGGAGCCTGCAGGCGGTGTCTGTCTCAGCTAATGGACAGCAGGCAACAGTGCAAGCAGCAGCGGTGTGCTTCAGGAGTCGAGTCAGGAATTCCCACAAAACATCACTCAGCAACCAATTTAAAAGAAACTGTACCATCAAAGCCAGGAAAAGAGGGAGAGGCTGTGCTGGCTGGTTAGTTAGTTAGTTAGTTAGTTAGTTAGTTAGTTAGCTATCTAAGCTAGCCAGTCAGTTTGTTTGTGTTACCTTGACACAAGCTAGAATCATCAGGTAAGAGGGAAGCTCAACTGAGAAAATGCCTCCATGAGATGGGCTGGCAGGCAGACTATGGCAGTATTTTCTTGGTTAATGATTGATTGGAAGGGCTCACCCCACTATGGGGGGCGGTGCTGCCCCTGGGTAGTTATTCCTGGGAGCTCTAAGAAAGCAGACTGCTCAAGTCACGAAAAGCTAGCCAATGAACAGCATTCTTTCCTCCCCCCTCCCCCCCTGCTTCAGTTCCTGCCTGCAGTTCCTGCTCTGAATTCCCCCACTAACTGCTTGACCTGAGAGTTATAAGATTAAAAAAAAACCCAAGTTGTTGATCACAGCAACAGGATCAAAGTAAGGCAGGCCTCTGAGTCTGCCCTGGAAGATGACTCCTGGAAAAACCACCGTGCATCCAAAACCACCGTGCATCCAAAACCACCGTGCATCCAAAACCACCGTGCATCCATCTAGGCCATGTCCAGAGACACAGAGACGTTGGAGATGTTTGAAGATCAGTAGCTGTTCATGGCTGCAGGAGGACAAGAAAAAGCAAGGACTGGTGGCAGCGAGGCCATGCCCTGCTATGCTGTGAAGTGGGTGAACACCATCACACACTGTTGAGACACGAGCTGAGTGGAGCCTAGGAAACTGGGCCTGTACTCCTAATTATCTGAATGTCCCTGCAGCTCCTGCTGACATCTGACCCCTTGAAGGACTAGGAGCCACAGCAGGAGAGGGTGTCTAATAAAAGGGGGGCATCTGGCCTGCTTCTCTCTGCCCCTTCAGTGCTCACCTGACCTTCTGTCGTGCTATGACATGACACAAAAGCTCTTACCAAGGGTGGTTCTGGGATCTTCAACTTTGCAGTCTCTATCCCTGGGGTCAGCAAGCTCTGATTACTGATCTCTGCTACATCAGAGAAAAACTGAGACAAGGATCACATATCAATATTTGCCATTAATTGTACCGGGCACACCACAACTATAGGGGATGCTGACAGGGGGAGGGGGGGGGACTGTGGAGGACTGAGGGGGAGAATACAGGAACTCATACTTTGTGCTCAGTGTTTTGGGGAACCTCGAGCAGCTCTGAGAAGTCTGATCACAGCCACCCCTCGGGCCTGTGCTGTAAGTTTAGGTTCTTGCCCTAACACCATCAGCTAGCTGCCGTCTTACCTGTGTGAGCCCTGCTCTTCCTGGGCCTGGCCAGGCCCGTCCTACCTTAAGACCTTTATGCTTGCTACCCTCTCTGCCAGATCACTCTACTCCAGGGTGTTCCACCAAGTTTCTGTTCAACTGACCCACCTCAGGAACAGCCACCCTGACTTCCTGATGCGAACTGCTCCACTGCCCATGCTCCCCCTGCCCCCTCCCCCCTCCCCCTTTCCCTCCCTTTCTCCTGTTGTTTCCCTCCTTGACACTAGTCACCTCAAACATGGGCACTGAGTTTAGAGAACATCTTGCTTTCCAATGACAGATGCTCCCCCAATTAACCGTATGAAGGCAATCTAAATTTTCCTGGCTCCTCTCAAGAACTCTCAAGCAGTCTTCAGATACGCACTGCACTCCTGTCAACCTACAGGAAGTAGGCCTGCTTCCTCGCCTACTTCTTCCTAAGGGTGAAACCTCTTCCCCATTCTCTGGTCTTGGGACTCCTCATCCCAACTACCAGGACAATGGGCCTAAAAGTTTCAAATGTACATCTAAGATTAAAAGAAAATTCTAAACTACTTAACTTTACCTCTGTCTCTATCTGTTCTAGCAGACTTCAAATCATCTACAGACTGCTCCAACAACTCCAACTGTTTGCTCAGAATCTACATCCCGGCCCACCCTCACACGCGGCACTTTCCTAGCCTCATATGGTCCCACAGAACCTGGATATCGACTGAAACAGCCTGTTCTCCCTGGCCTTGACCAGCAACCCAGCTTCCTTGGGTCCCTGATGATGCTCCAGTGTCAGCAGAAAGCAGCCAGAGAGAATGATCCCCACTTACCCAATCCCTCATAATAAAACAAAAGGTGGGACTGAGGGACTCCAGCAGGCAAGCGCAGCTCTGGCAGGCCTTGCCCTTCCCCCATTCCCTCTGCCCTGCTAAACTGCAAGATTACATTCCTAAAGCTACCCACCAAGGTCTGTTCCCTTATTTGCCCACTTCCTCCTCCTGAGGCTGACCACCGAGTTCCAGCTATCAAAGTGTTGAAGTCTAGCAATCAAAAGCCCCCCCTTGGCCAACCTAATTAACACCCCCAATTAAGTTAAACCCCTCGTCCTAAAGGGGTTTCCCTTTTTACCTTTATACCACAGGCCATTTTCCTATGGGCCACATCTGACTCCTCTCTATCCAGAGGCAATCCTTTGTCCCTCCTGGGCAACTATCCCTGCCCCCTCTCCCTTGTTCCCTTGCCCCTTCTCCCTCATCCTCCATCTCCTGCCTTTGTCTCTTATTCCCTGCCCTTAACCCTCTCGGGTAAATAAATCTTGTGCTGAGAACCTGGTCTGGGGTGTCTTGTGCCAATTCTTACAGTTATCTCCCTGCGCTCTGCAGTGACAAAAGGTCTTGGGAACTATCTTTGTTATTGTCCAACTGCTGAGAACCAAGACCAAGGCAGTTCATAGAAGAAGGTATTTGACTGGGGACTTGCCCACAGTTTCAAAGAATTGGTGTCCATGACCCTCATGGAACATGGCGCCGGAGCAGTAGCTGAGAGTTCAGTCAAAGCCCACCCCTCAATGACATCACCTCCTCTAACAAGGACACACCTCCTAATTCTCCCTAAACAGTCCACCAACTGGGAACCAAATAAATACAGAAGAGTATAGAGACCAGTGTCATTCAAACCACCAGAGGGACAAATCTAAGAGAATATGACATGTATAAGCACTTAATATTTTTTTTCAGTGAGTTAGTAAATTAAGGACCTGTGTCTAAAGACCTCTACGTACCAATGTTGGCTTGACCTTAGCCCCAAATGTGATGCCAATGGCTGTTATAATGTCTGACCCCAAAAAGTCAACAGTCCTGGTCTGTACTCTGAGACACACCTCCTGTGACTGACATTGTCTGAGCATCAGCATGCGCCTGCCCCAGACAGCTATGAAAGGACTAGACAATGGACGCTCATCCCGGGGCCACTGGGATACACAGTCCATTATCCACCAAAAACTGCAGCTTAGGACAGACCATTCTGACGTAAGGATTAAAACATCCCTAAACTATCTCCTTGGAAACACGATCTTGAGATCAAATGACACAGGAATGAACCACCCCCTTGGCTTCACCTAAAGACCACAACTCCTCCAGTTGCAACAGGCCTGTTTCTGCTCGAGGGTGCTGCCCTAGGCTGCCCTGCTCTCAGGCATGTTCTCGTGTGACAGTTCCCTCTGGGATTGTGACGCTCCATCCTGCAAGAAGGCTCCTTAGGCAGGAAGGTGATCAACTCAAAATACCCTCAGGAAGTCCCTGAAACTGACCAGATTCACCAGGCCCGCGAGAGTACGTAATGAAAGCTGGGAGTGCCCCTCAGACGTGTACAGCTAATCTGAAAAGACCCTCAAAGCAAGCAAGCTGCAAAGGAGACTCTGAGCCCAGACCAGCTGCTTGAAAGAAACCAACTGCTTCCTTGGAGGAGGTTTAGAGCAACTGAGGCACCTGGAAAGGACACTCTCCAACATGTTGAGCTGCCTGCAGGCTGTACAGTGAGCTCCAGGTTCCCAGCTTTGTGAGCTGTCATCCATAGTGGGGAGGGCACCGGTGATGTCTTGGGGCCATTTCTGCATTTGTGAGTAACCCTTCATCCATACTCCTGTAATAAAACCCACTGGTTCACCGAGTTGGGTTTTGGTGAACCATACTTCATACTTCCATACTTCATTCTGTTTGGGGCTCCCTATCTGGTGGGGGGCATAGATACCTATGTTGTCTCCCCAGGAAAAGGTTTGTCACACAACACATGCCTGGGGCTCCATCTTTTGCAGGTGCATTAGGGCATCAATGCAACCTATGCTGCCAAAGAAGCTCTGGTTTCAGAGCTCATCCCTCTATCACTGAGGAAAATCGCTGGCTCCACGCAGGGCGCCCCCCCCCCCCCCCCCCCCTGCCCACCAGCTGGCCCGATCACCTAGCACTTCATGTGGCCGTCCCTGAGGTCTGCATATTTCATTGGGCTGTGTTATGTGGTTTCCTAAGTTTCTTGTGAGGAGTCTATGTGGACCTCAACAACTCTCATGTTTCAGAGAGAGATAAAACAGCAATGAGGAACCACAGAGCCAGGCTGGACCAGAGGGGAAGAGCAGGGCAGCGACCCACACTGACCTAAGCACCGGCTCACAAGTGCTGGCTCAGTTCAGGGTGGCTCCAGGGCAGGTGACAGCCTGGCTACCCTCTCAACTCCCTCCTGCTGAGCATATTCACAGATGCAGTCTGTGGTTTAGCACTTCTGCCTCTGCTGTCATCTCTGCTTACTTCTGAGCCTGTGCTGGGATGTTTCCTCTGGTGGCTCTTTCCTCAGATCTGCGATGCCCACTGGTCTCTCTTTCCACAGCCTCGTTTTCTGCAGAGACGTTCTTTCTCTTCTGTCACTGTTTCTCAAAGCCTCCTCATCATGGCCCTCTTGGAGTTCCCCAGGCATGGCTCTAGAATCATCTCAATAGACAAAAGTTGACCGTGGAATTTCCACACAGCCTCTGTTAGAATGTCCACGCTGGGGCTGGAGAGATGGCTCATGGAGTAAGAGAACTGACTGCTCTGAAGATCCTGAGTTCAAATCCCAGCAACCACATGGTGGCTCACAACCACCCATAGTGAGATCAGACACCCTCTTCTGGTGTGTCTGAAGAGAGCTACAGTGTACTTATGTATAATAATAAGTAAGTCTTTGAGCCAGAATGAGAGGGAGCAAGCAGAGTTCCTAAATTCAATTCCCAACAACCACACGAAGGCTCACAACCATCTGTACAGCTACAGTGTACTCACATACATAAAAAATAAATAAATAAATCTTTAAAAAAAAAAAAAAAAAGAATGCTCATGCTGAGCAGAGCTAAGGCTCGATGGCCCCAGATGGCCCTATGCATGTCAGTGTTCTGTGGTCTGCTGGGACAAGAACCATCAAATGTCTCTGTCCATCAGCTCTCAACACAGGCTGGACTAGAGCCTGCGAGGAGCTGGTGTAGCCACCAGCTAGTCTCAGGCTTGGTGGGAACCAGAAGTCCAGCTCAGACCTGGCCCCACTAGCTTTCCCAGACCTCCAGAGGACCAGGACAGCCCAGAGAAAGGACAAGCAACCATCCTCACATCCGTAGAGGCAGTATGGGAGTGCAGGGAACCTGGCTATGCATCACAAAGAAAGGCATGTCAAAAGGAGGTCAGTGGACTGCGCGGTGGGACGAACCACACAGTGGGATGAACCACACAGTGGGACAAACCACGGCCACACCCCGGAGTTTGCCAACATCTCCCATGAAGCCTCAGTAGGAAAGAATCTGTCTACACAGATCCTGCTGCTTCTCTGGGGGAGCTTCTAGAGGCCCATGTCTTTCTTGGTCCCTTGGTTCTGCACGCTGAGGTAGCCCACATCACAGACCCTGGACCAGCATCCTGAATGTGGTCTCTTAGTAGAAGGTACACCTTCCATTCCAGAGGAAGTTTTTAGATGCAAGACATATATAGGGACCCCTCTTCTTAAACAAGTTCAAAACCCCTATCCAACCCAAACAGGATTTCTTTCCCCTCTTCCTGCCTCCACATTCCAATACTGTAGAAGTCAATTCAACCCAAGCAGACACTGAGACTCTACTGCCTAGGCAGAAAAGACATTAGGGAGGAACTACCAGGCATAAGGAGACCTTCCAGGGTGAGCCTGCAGACTAGCCCCCTGGGCAAGAGTCCCCATGCACATAGTCCTGGTACTATATGATTTGTTCAGTAGGCTGTTCATGGCTCTCAACTGAGGGCCCCCAGAGCATCAGCTTTCTCTCCGATCTTGGTAAGAATGCAGGTTCTCAGGTTTGGCCCAAGCCTATGAGAACTGGGATTCTATAGATAAAAATCAACAGTCGAAGAATTCTTAAGTCAACATGGTGATTTTCACCCAAAACTGACCAAAGGCAATAGAAGAGGCCATCGTAACTAACGAGGATCCAAACCCCATGATTCCTAAGTGATTCTGGAGAGTGTTAACATTTTAATATGCTATGCCACCTCTGTGGAGAGGAGAGGGTGAGCCAGCCAGCCCAGAACTCAGTAATGAGACACCTCTGCCTTGCCCACTGTGACTCCCAAAAACTCCTCAAGGCCTCTCAAGAGAAGGCAGTAAGGAGCTCAATGTGTTTGTTTCCTCAGTCATGAAAACAGAGCTGAACTGGGTTGAGTCAAGCTAGTTTTAATGCTTCAAGTTGGAAAAATAATTCCCGAGAGACTTGCTCACAGCGATCTCAGAGCATTCAGCTGTTGGTTCTCTTCCCTCCCTGGTTGTCATGGTATGTGACATGCTGTGAGCCCTTACTACATGGAAAAAGAAACAAAGCCTGAGAGTCCATGGAGAGATGAAATTATAACAAATGACCATCAACTTGAACCTGAACTTGGCAGAAACTCTATATTGGCATCCCTGAAATGCCTGCTGTTCCCCAGACCGAGACTCCAATGTGTCGACCACAAGACACGGCTGCAGAGAGCATTTTAGAACAGTGTCAGTCTTCCCTTAAAAGCCACTCACTGCCTAATGAGTGAAGACATGACACGGATATAGTAGTGAGCTGAAGGTGACCATCCTGGGAGTTCTCAGGCGTAACGGTTTACGACCAACACAGCACAGGCTGGACTTAACCCAAGGACTCGTTCACTGTGAAGAACAGACTTTTAAAGCTAGGAGACAGAAGAAACACACCCTAGACACACTTCCCTGGAGCTGCTGGGGCTCCTACGCGGAGAAAGACATACCCGAAGGTCCAGTCCGACTAACAAATTCCCTACACGGTTTATAAAGGCAGGACTTCCAGTTGAGCCCATCACAAACACTGTTAAGTTCCCACACCTGCTTTCTGCAGGCATCCTGATGTTTGAACTCTTGCTCAGTGAGGCCGCCAGACTCTGCAACTCTGTTTCCACTTGCCATGCCCAGCTAGCTCCAGGCTCTCTCGTTCAGCCCAGCTCCAGCACAGGGTCCTCAACCAAGGTCATCAAGAAAAATGCAACCTTTAACCTGGGTGGCCCTAGCCAGTCCTGCCAAGCCTGCTGACATTGTGTGACCACAGGTGGGACATCCTTCCCTCCTGGCGATGAGTCTTTTTGACCACACACCTCAACCTCCCAGCAGCACGTTCCTTGGTTTCCTGGTCTGCCAGGCACTGTATGGCTGCCATTCATTTCTACCGTGGCCTCAGGCCTTCCCACACCTGCAGTATATAATGTCCTCCCACCCTGGGGAATCTCACCTGCCTACAGCTCCAAGCCTTGTCTCTAAACTGTGACTCCCAAATTTATAATTGACCATTGTCCCCCAGATGTTCACAGCTCCCCAGACATCAATACCAAATGTTCCAGAGCACACTCGTGCCCTCTACCAAGCAGCCAGGGCTCACATGGCTTGTCCTGCTGAGCTTCCACAGATCAGAAGGGACTGGAAAGGCCTTCCCCAGGTAGCCTGCATCAAGGCTGCCCCCCCTCTTCCCTTAAGTCAATCTCGCCCCACCCCACCCCACCCTCATCTCTTGGAAGCCCTCCACCTGAGGTCTAAAAGCTCTCCTGTGTTTTCTACCCTACGACTGAGTACTGCTGTCTAAACACTTAGCCTATCATGGCTCAAAGCCTTGAGAACACCTTGCCCATCAGGCCATCTGCTGTCTTCCCTCTCTGTCCCTCAGAGAACACTTTGCTGCAGGCCTGGACCATCCAGCACAGGTCTAGGGAACCAGGTCACCCCTGCCCCGGGCCAAGCAGGGCCTCTATGTAGTGCATGTGTCCCCTGCTCTACATAGCCACCATCTGCCAGGGCTCATTGTGAGACTAGAGCCTTCCCTAAGCCACCCTCGGTCCCATCTGCCAAGGGTCACCCAGGTCCCGTTGCTGTGTGTATTCAGAAATCTGTCTCTCGCTGTCTGACATAGCTCCTTCATAGAACAGCCAGCTTACACTGTTTCTTTGGTTATTCACCCCCACAGCTCCTGGAACATAGTAAACACTGAGACAAGATTTGGTGAGAACGACACAAACGAACAGGGAGCCTCTCTGCAGTAACTCCCCTCCCCCACCCTGAATGTAAGTACGTCAGTCATCCTCGCACTTTAAAACTATGCATGTCTTCTTCATTCACAAGGAGACTCAAAGGTACAGGACAGCCAGTGTGATGAGTCAAAGTCCCATTCCCCCAACAGAAGCAGGTGACAGAGACTGTTCTGTGCCATTTACTGTGGCATCCATAGGCAATATCAATGAGGATGGATCTTACTTAACTCGCTCAGATTGATCAGTAAGGATCTCTCTCTCTCTCTCTCTCTCTCTCTCTCTCTCTCTCTCTCTCCCTCTCCCTCTCCCTCTCCCTCTCTCCTTCCCTCCCTCCCTCTCTCGTTCCCGCCCTCTTTGGTTTTCTTTTGCTATGGATGGCAACTGACAGTTTTTATTTCAGATTCTAATCATTTTGCTGAATATATTTTGCAGGAATACAATTGAGGGGTTTTTTTTTTGGTTTTGTTTGTTTGGTTTGGTTTTTTTTTTTTTTTTTTTTTTTTTTTTTTTTTTTTTGTTAGGGTTTCTCTGTGTAGCCCTGGCTGTCCTGGAACTCACTCTGTAGACCAGGCTGGCCTCAAACTCCGAAATCCACCTGCCTCTGCCTCCCAAGTGCTGGGGTTAAAGGCGTGCGCCACCACTGCCCGGCTACAATTGAGTTTTATACACAAATCTTGCTAAGCTCACTTGTCAGTTCTTCTGGCTATTTTATGGTACACATTCAGTTTCTACCTAGATAATTGTGTGGTGTGATGTCTATGTAGAAAGGGACTCTCCCCTTCCCTTCCAGATGGGAACTTAGGTTTCCTTTCTTCTCAGACATCCAGGCAAGGTTAAGCAGAGGGGGAGACAGCTGCATCCCAGCCTTATCCTGATCTTGGCG
Organism: Montemys delectorum; assembly: GCA_019843815.1. Lineage (NCBI taxonomy): Eukaryota > Metazoa > Chordata > Mammalia > Rodentia > Muridae > Montemys > Montemys delectorum. Next base: position 16,088 of record JADRCD010207286.1, read on the forward strand.
ATGCTCTATCTCACTCCTGTTTACACCAGTGGCTGTGGATGCCACAGCAGCCCCTCAGCAGGCCAGATGACCTTTCTTCCTCACCTGAGTGGCAGGCAGGACGTCTTAGGAATGGATGCTGGATGACGGTGGATGGATGCTTTTCTACATCTATTGACACAATCCTGTGGCTTTTCTTTTGTAGATTGTTAACACAGTCAATTATATCGATGGGTTTCCAACCGAGAAGCCAGCATGATTCTTGAGACTGGTCCCTCTTGGTAAAAGAACGGTACCATTTTTACGTAATGCTAATAGACTTTTTTTTTTCTAACGAACATAGTGTTTTGGCTGCATGCATGTGTACCATGTGCATGCAATGCCTACAGAGACCAGAAGCAAGCACCCGATTCCTGAGACTGCAGTTACAACCAGTGCTCCTCAGCACTGCACCATCTCTCCAGCCCCTGCTAGTCTCATTTAAGCTTTAACCCTAAGTTCATGAAGGTCAGAGGTTGGTGATATCTCTTCTTGCAATATCTTTGTCAAGTGTGCCCTTGGGATAGGTTCCCTGCTTAGGATAATGTACAGAATACTCTTTGTCTTTGGACGTTTTAGAAGACTTTCTGAAGAACTGGCTTTACTTCCCCCTAAACACTTGGTAAATTATCTAGGGAAATTATCTCGCCCAGAATTTTCTTTATGGGAGGTGTTCTCCCTGCAAACCTGATTTCTAGACTAGGTTTGGAGTATTTGGATTATTGGCTTCCTCCTGAGTAAGCTTTGGACGTTTGTGCTTTTGAAGGGTAAACTGTCGAATTTACTGGCAAAGGAACAGAACCGACTGGCAAAGCTTTGCTCCTGCAGCACAGTCCATGGCTGAGCCTCCCACCTGTGGGCTCTGCCTTGACACCCATGCTGCTGGCTGTGCCCTCTCTCCCTTGTCCTCCATCACAGGCAGCTTCTGGATATTTGTTCTTCTGTAGGACTTTCATATTTTATGATTTCCTTTCTGCTCTTTTTTTTTTTTAAACTGGGCAATCTAATGAATACTTCCTGATGACTGCACATAGGGTAAGGCCACTTGGTGGTTCAGGAAGATGGCAGCGATGGTGTTTTCCTGCCGGTGTGTAGTCTTCGGTAGTGAGTGGAATGACCTGTGTGACGTCCCTGTCAAACCAACAAGACCGCATTTACGCACCTGTCGTTTTCAGGAGTGTTGGTAACTTGGACACACCCTCCACACATCACCGTGCCTCCTGGGGTCACGAGGCCCACCTCGATCACATTCTCTCAGTAACTGCACCTTTGGTGGTCACACCCAGAGTTGGGTATAATGGGGATGATGGATTCTTGTTCACACCATGCATTGGCAGGCAAACGGTGGCTTTCAGCTCAGGGTGTGTGACCCGGGCTTTTTGGAAACGCAGGCCCATTGGCCTGATGAACCTTTCGTATTTACGTGGTTTTCGTGTCCAACCATCACCAACAGAGCAGGCTTTAGTGACCGTCCTTTTCCATGCCTTCTCTTTGCCTTTTCCTGTTTGAATAACTTTCAATACTTCTGTTTCTCCTTAGGCACAAACTTTGGGTAGAGGGACCTCCCATTTTCCCGCCTTTTCACTTTTGCTTAATCATGTTGGAAAGAACTTTGCTCTCGACTACCCCTCTCTATCCAGCAGACAGGCAGGACGGCCCCACAGCGACGCCCCTCTCTGTCCAGCAGACAGGCGGGGACGGTTCCCCGTGGAGTATTTTCATTATGCTTTTTCTTGGTGTTTCTCTTTTTATGCACCTTAATAGTCTTTTTCATCTGGTTTTGGGATTTTTGGTTTGGTTTGGTTTTGGTTTTTTGGTTTGTTTGTTTTTGTCTCCTTTTTTTTTTTTTTTTTTTTTTTTTGCCATTTTTGAATGTTCACAGGCCGTCTGACTTTCTTTCTCTTTTTCTCATTGTAGTCTCCAAATGATATCCATATCATCTACGGTGCAATTCAATATATTCTTGACATGATGACAGCCAAGGAGCAGTCATCCTTGAAGACCGTGAGGAAGGATCCTCCCAGTTGCCAAAAACCTCTTAACGCCTGGGCCTTGCTGGCCCGCAAGCTTACCTCATGCAGCCACTGTGGTCCTTTTCAGCCCTGTTCCTTCCTTTGGGGTAAGTTTTAATCTCTTCAAGCAGAAGCCCCATCAGACAACAGGAGATCATCCTGCGTGTGGGGCAGCTCCGTACCACCCCAAACATCACCTCGTGGCCAAGAGCCAGAGATGACGAAGCTGTGGCTGCTCCTGGGAGAGCTGCCTCAGCGTGGCCAAGTCCATGGTTGGAGTGAAGATAAACTGACCCGTGCACTTGTCGGTAGCTGACAGCGTCTGAAGACGATAACCCCATTCTCCGGTCCAGGAACAGTGTGATCTCTGTGACGCCGTCTGGAAGTTCATCTTTTGGCGTGAGTCTATCACTTTGGCCACACACTATGATAAAGCCTATTTTCAAATGACTGTACCCAGAAAGCATGTCTCTGCGTGGGAAAAGCCTATGACCAGCAGTGGTGTTTCCTGAGATTAATTATACATCACAGATCTTAAGTAAAACAAGCTCTTCAACCCCACAGGGAGATGGCTCAGGAGAAATCAGGGCAGCTGGGATGAAGTGTCCTGAGGCTCGCCCTCCTCCTGTGAGCCCACAGCACAGGCAATCAAACCTGGAGCATGCTTCCCAGTTCCCTCCTCTTCTGTCACAATTATTGTGACATTCTTACTCAAAGTGACTGGCAAAGTCGCTCTTTAGTCATGTGTTCAACAGGCAATGAGTGTTTTCTGAAAATCTGTACTCCTACCAAAGGGTTCGCTTTTTTTTTATTTTTAAAATCTTATTAACTTTATTCTTTTTAGAAGGGAGCTGCAGCAGCTTAAGCAGGCTTCACACTTGCTGTGTGGCTGAGGGTGACCTTGAGTTTCTGAGCATCCTGCCCCCGCCTTCCTCCTGCTGAAACGACAGGTTTGCACTCCACACTCTGTTTTATGGGATGCTAAGGATGGACCCCAGGGCTTCAGGCATGCTGGGAAAGAACACTACCACTGAGGCACTTCCCCAGCCTGCAGCTCACAGGGAGTCCCGACAGCCTTCCTCACATGCAGTGTCCACTCTGACAGGCGGACGCTATGGGATGGCCCAGGTGAGCACTGCTAGGCTTTTCTCCGGGTGACCCCTGACCCTCAGCCACCGTCCTGGGCTTGTCTTCTCTGAGGGCCAGAGTCTCTGGAGAGCAGCTGAGCACAGGCCTAAGAGAGCCTGGCTAAGAGCCAGCAGCAGATGTTAGCCCTCCCACTGGCCAGGCCCCATCTAGACCAGCTCAAGTTCACATGAAGAAGTCAGCTCCACTTCTTGACCTAAGTAAAGTCATTTTGACTGACGTAAAAAGTCTGGAACTCCTGACAGCGGAGGTGGGTGTTTCTCTCTTCCCTGTGCTGGAGACTCCTTTCCTCTTGTGGGGCTGCTTTGTCCAGTCTCCATAGGAGGCGTTTGCTTTGTATCTTGTTTTGTCCTATTTGGTTGTTGTCTCTTAGAGGCATGTTCTTTTCTGAAGAGGAAATGGAGGTGAGGCTGGGTGGATCTGGGGAGAGGGGAGGTGGGAGGTGGGATCTTGGACAAGAGGAGAGAGGCAAAATGGTGGTTGGGATGTATTGTATGAGAGAAGAATCTATTTTCGATAAAAAAAAAATTAATTAAAATGAAAAGGTGTGGTGTCAGAGAGGCTGGAGACGGGATCATTCCCTGAATCCCCCACACCCTTCCTTACTTGGCCCTGAGCGATGCCCTCCTAGATCTTTACACAGGAGCAACTTCTAGCACAGTCCTGTGGGCACCATTTACTTAGATTCTAGTGTGAGCAGTTCTCCTGAAACTGAAATTCCCAATGTGCATGGTCCTGTGTGACAACCCTCGGGTAACCTGACTGTGTAAGGAGACATCTGGGCTCCATGACACAGAGGGCTCAAACACTCTGCATCTAAGACCGCAGCAGACCTCCTGTGACGTCCCTGAAGAGGTGGTCCAGCACACACAATGGTGTGTGTCGCTAGCATACCTGTGATGGGAGCCTGACAAACACATTATGTTTGAATAATTCTGTGCGTGTGCGTGTGCGTGTACAGGCACACATATGTATGTGGAGGTCAGTCAGAGGTCAACATTGAGTGTCTTCCTCAGTTATTATTTTTTTGTGATAGGGTTTCTCATTGACTGTGGAGCTCATTGATTTACCTAGGGCCCCCCTAGGAATCCTCCTGTCTCCATCCCCCATCCAGACCTTGGATTACAGACAAGTGCCACTTTCCACTGTAGGGCTGCAGATCAGAACCTGGGTCCTCCTTTTTGCACAGCAGGCACATTACCCACTGAGGCACCTCCCGATCCCCTAGATTAACTGCACACGTACATTTGGGAGGGGCTCCGTCCGTGTTCTATGCGAACACCCGCTGCTCTGGCTGCAGGACCGCAGCACAGTGGGTGACCAGCCCCAGCCTGGCTTAGGAGACCACAGAAGCTCAGGGCACAGGCTGAAGACACAGTCTCCTGAGCTGACTGGCTGTGAGGGGGAAGTTGTGCCTGGACAGCAGGAGGCCACAGAGGCCCAGAGCCCCCTCTCTCTCTGTGGCACAGGCTGTCTGTCTCCCCTTCATCCATGACTTATGGCCTTCAGCCTGCATGACGCTCGACCAGGAAAGCCTGAACCGCAGCAGCTGAGCATCCGGCAGCTGCACAGGGAACTGGAGCTGAGCCTTGCGCCCTTCCCCAAGATGACAGTGGTCTGTCCAGGAAAGGAGGGAGGCAATACTTCCCCCCACCCCACCCCCCAAAAAAAATAAGGTTACCAGACTGTCCCTTGAGAGAATGAAGCATTGTTTCTGGATTTGGATGGTTCTGTGGTCACACCCTAGCTTCTAGCTTCTGGGACAGGACAGCAGTTCCACAACACTCAGCACGTCTTCTCCCTACCCTGGGGACACCTCGCTACCCACAAAGGCCACTCCCACAGTAAGAGCTGTGCAAACTGACACTCACTGAAGG